>PQWD01007961.1:0-17880 GCA_019425675.1 Leucinodes orbonalis
GCGTATGTCACTCACCTATGGGGCGAAACCATTGAGAAACACGGTGAAGCTCTCGCTGTTTCTCTTGACATCTCGAAAGCATTTGATAGGGTGTGGCATGACAGTCTCAAAAGCAAACTTCCATCATATGGTATACCTGCAACACTGTGTGACTGGATATCCGACTTCCTGAGTGAACGTTTTATAAGAGTGGTCATTGACGGCTGCTCTTCTGACTTATTGGCTTTAAATGCCGGTGTTCCTCAGGGTCTGTTCTGTCTGCAACACTCTTCCTACTGCACATCAACGATCTGTTGTGCCCAGGTATCTTTGGATACGCAGACGATAGCACTGTTACAGAGAGATACACATCCAGTTCCCGCGCCAGTGTCGCTGAGACCGAGTCCCTTAGAGAAGCTATGGTGGAGAGGTTGAATTTAAAGTTAAAAGCTGTGTCCGACTGGGTGAAGCTAACCTTGTCGAATTCAATGCCAGCAAAACCCAGGCGTGTCTGTTTTCCGCAAAACGGAGTCCTTTTAACTTGACTCCCTCCTTCCTAAATATACCGATACCGATAAAGAACCACCTTGAGCTCCTAGGTATGGATTCTCTTCCAACCTCAACTTCGGAAGTTCTATTGAGTCTAAAGCCAAAATCGCTGCCAAAAAACTTGGCATCCTCTCTAAGGTTCGGCGATACTTCACACCGGAACAGTTGCTCCACTTGTATCAAGCACAAGTTCGGTCGTGTATGGAGTATTGCTGCCACCTTTGGGATGGCTCTGCCAAATATCAGCTAAACGCTTTGGACTCGGTGGACCGAAGAGCCAGGAAACTCATAGGCGACAATACGCTCGTTGGAACCAAACTCCAGAGTTTGGAGCATCGGCGTAGAGTCGCCTGTCTGTCGGTTTTTTATAAGGGTATTTTGGAGAGTGCGCGCAGGCACTTCACAGCTTGATACCACCCTCCACATTTTACCACAGGACCACAAGACGCCGGGAGTGCTTTCATCCCCATGTGGTTGACTTTCCGGCAATTCGCACCAAGCGGTTCTCTGCGTCTTTTTTGGTTCGCACAGTTCGGGAGTGGAACGATCTTCCTGCTTCTGTGTTTCCAGAGGCTTATAACCTCGGTGTATTCAAGGCCAGAGTGAATAGGCATTTTCTGGGTAAACGTGTAGCATCATAGGCCTCGTCATCGCTTACCATCAGGCGAGACTGAGGTCAAACGTAAACCCATTGATAATAAAAAAAAAAAAAAAAACTAAACCTATAAATTAAAAAATGCAAATAGCATACAATTTCATATAGTGACATGACAAATTTCTACATCATATTGCGCCAGAAATCTCTAGACTTCACGAAGTAAGTAGTCAATATACTGTTATGAACTATCAATCGAAATCACCCCTAAACAGTTCAATGCACTGTCCACGAGTCCATGAGTTTTCGAAAGCACGGGGGGTCTCGACAATCTAATTTTCTTTCACCAATTCGATAACCTTTGCCATTGATGATCGCCAACAAAACGCGTCGCTCGCTACGCTAACAAGCCTTCTCACTGAATTCAAATCAACACATTTGATTGAGATTTTCAAATACAAATACATGGTTAACTAAGCACCAGGCAAGCCTTAATAACTCTGCCTGTCAGAATGAATCAGAAATATATCTAACTGCGTTTGTTGCCTCATAAATTTCTTGGTTATCTTAATGGAATCATGTGGCAGTGTGCCAGAGCCTACTTTAATTGATAGCAATTTGTGGACTACTTAAAAAAGTTTTCAAACTTTTTGCAACACCAAACCGATAGAGCGATGTTTTAAATAGAATTTAGATTATATGACCCGTAATAAGTAGGCATAGGTCTGCCACAAAATGTGATTACATTTAAATATCATTTACTTAAGTATAGTGCCAATATACGTTTTCGTAGAATTATCTGTATATTTTTACTTGAGGAAGACGGTGTCTAATGTTCCTAATTCCATTAATCACAGTTGGAATTGTGTAATTCATACTGTGTTTTTCGATATCACTTTATTATATTTAGTTTGTTAAATATCGTGACAGTACTTTCAGTTATTTTTTTAGGTCATTTTAGGATGGAAACCAGAAAAAGCAATCTTCATCAAACCAATCTAAGAAACACTTTTATTCCATTTTTATACATTCAAACGGAGGGACAAAAGATAAGGAGCGAGCTGAGTGCCCGGTATTATGGACTCTTGTTTAAATTGCACCTACAATGTTTTTCTGGAGATATCGTTAGTATTTCAACCCCAAAGGACACTTGAGATTTGAAAGCTTTTCTTTGCATTTATAATGGCGGATAAGTACTATTGTGCCGAGTACTTAATTTAATTGATGGCCAATTGAGAAAGTAGATATGTCTACTTGTAATTATTTACTTTAAATAAAAATATTTAATAACAATTAAAACCTGCAAAAAAAATATTGTTCGTATTAAAAATATTGATCATAAATTACTTAAAGAACTTCGAGTACAAACTTTGTCGTGAAGCGACAAATGAGAAGTCAAATAAAAGAGGGGTATGGAGTTTGTTATAAAAGACCTAATACAAAAGAACGAAATCACGGATGGGGAATGAGTGGAGGTGTAGCGTGAGAGGTGTGAACGATGAAAGTGTATAGTGTGGTAGCTTGAATCTTCCTTGTACGTCTTCTTCAGCTTCGTTGCACCAGGAATCAGCAGGGATGAGGCGCCATGGAGGGTTTTATCCAACAGGGCCAGGTCATATCAGGGCGCTTCCAGGGGCTCACTAGCCCTGGTGCGCGGCAGCTCCGGCAACGGCAGGCGCTTCCAGGGGCCCACTAGCACCTGGTGCGCGTCAGCTCCGGCGAAAGGGCACCCGAAGCTCCAATAGTTTGACTTCTCACTCAACAGCCTCGGCAGCAGCAGCGGCAGTAGGGATATGATGAAAGTAAATGAAAGTTATGAGAGTCGCGTAAGCAAGACTTCGTAAGAATACTCCCGGTAAGAACTTCGAGAAATAATCCCCAAAAGAAACACAATGAATCACAGCAAGAACTTGGTGAAAGAATAGTCAAAAGAATCTGGTAAAAGAATCACCAAAAGAATCCTTACAGCAGCCAAAGGCCTCTTTTTATGTCCAGCCTTTGACAACCGTCAAATTTTAAATATTTTTATTTAAATTCGAAATTAAGATTGATTTTACGTAGGTTTTATAGCGAAAAGAAGGAAATTTAAGAATAAATAACATGTCAAATAAATGAAAAAGGTGATTTAAATCTCTAAAATGGGTGAAAAATAAAAAAGATTTGATGTAGAATGAAGGGAAAATGATAAGGCATCGAATGCAATCGGTCCGGTACGTATAAGTTTTCCCGGACCGAAGTAATTGCGACTAAAAGAATCGAAAGTGAAAATGCATAGTGATATTAAAGTGAAAATAATGAAAATGATAATGTAAATACAATACATATTGTAAAATGAAAAAAGTAAATAATAAAAATGAAAAGGTCAGTACTACATTTCCTACAATTTTAAAGTTTATACTCAAGAAATAAACTTCGGCATCTATCTTGCTTGATATTCAATCGATCAATTGGTTATAGTGTTAAAAGAAATAAAACTATGATGTTATTTTAACTATATTACCAACAGTTTATAAATTAACGTAACCGAATATAATGCATCTTATATTACGAATATCGTAGGCAGGTAATCAATTAGAAGTCCTTCAGGATTGCCTGTCTGTTAAGTTTACTTGTATGATGTATTGGTGTAATGGCCAAATATATGACAAAGACAAAATGAGGTGACTTTGTATCCGTTGCTTCGACCTCTTGCAGTGCAGTGGAAAGAGTTCTGTATATATACTATTTGAGTTTTATAATTTTATTTATTACTAATGATAATATTGAAATGAGATTCAAAAAGAGACCACAATATCGTATATTGCTAACTTATGACGTTAAGTCACTCTGTTCCGTTATTTCAAACTTGTCTCATATTGTGCCGGAAGAAATTAAATAAATATTGGTAATAATAAACAATGATAATTGTGTAACAATACATGATTTCATATTTTATTTCTAAAATTAAGTCTTACTGTATACCTTACTATCCGTTCAAACTGGCAGAAAGAAATCTAAAAGTCAATTTAGTTATAAAAATGAATCCCAAACTAATATATCACGTTGTCGCCAACTTGCGTAAATTAATGTCAGATTTCGAAATACACAGCTAACTGCTATATTTTTGCAAAGGCGAAAGTCTCATAAAACAACTTGGAACAACCTTTCAACAGCCTGAAAACTTGGAGTACCTACTTCCAACATACTTATGACCGTGCAGAAATACATTTGCTTCTTAATATCGCAAGAAGCGTCAACCCTTAAATTTATGCTACAGCCCATCGCAGTACATAGTGCACTAGTTCGCAAATACTATTTACGAACGTATAACCATCCTCGATAAATGAGCTATTAAACACTGAAAGAAGTTTTCAAATCAGACTAAAAGTTCCTAAGATTTGCGCGTTTTAACAAACAACCTGTTCAGTTTTATAGTATTAGTATAGATAAAAAATAAATTAAAAATAGGATCTAAATGTGTTATTTATAATCTATCCGCAAAACAAAATCTAATTTGCCTCATATTTTCCTTGTCAAGTTCGTTTGTCTGGATCCATTTGTCGTCGTAGTCCTACTGGTCTACATTAGCCAAAAAGCTTTTTGACTTTGTTTTATATCTGTAAGACATTTATATTATATCTATTAAAATCTGTTATTAATATGCAAACATGACATCACCCTTCTATAATTTTCATTTAAAAAAACACATGAAAGAAACTCTTTTGCATCATTTAAACAATTTAACATTCCGCAGACGAGTAATACATAGCTCTAAAGTAATACGAGAAGCGGGTTTGAACGTGAACGAATACCACAAGTATGAAGCTTTAGGGAAGTGGGAACGCTTTGTTCTACAGATGAGGCTTTCATTGCTGTTCTTTAGTACGCAGAAATCCCGTAAGAAAAATGGCATTTTGTACCATTAAATCTTACGCCACATACAGTTTGTAAGCGCCATTTATTGCCAGCTGTTTTTTATATTTTTTTACTAAAATGAGTTTACGGTTGAAATATTGGGTAAGGACTGTAACATTATTGCCCCCATCTTATGTCCCACGAACCTCGTTGCCATATCGCGTTGCTGTTTTTAATTTGTATAGAATCAAACCATTCTGATTAAAGACTCTTGAAACATGAATAATTAGCAATCACACTAACCGCACCATGAATTAGCTAAAAAAATAAGTGGGCTGACTGACACTCAGTCGGTCCATATTTATGTCGCACAACTTAGCTAACTACCGTGGAACTACAACCAACCTTTTCAAAAATTGCATAATTGCTTAATCCTACCATAATTATGACAAAGAAAATCAATTGGATCTGTCGGATTTATTGCATAATTTATCGAACATATCCTCAATTAAATACGGCAAAGTGGCGTAACATAATTACGCATTTAAATGTTTCCTTTTATACCTGTTTAGCTTCAAAAAGAGGCAAGAGTCGTGGCAGCTCTCGCGGAAACGACTCGGCTGGCTTGGCGCAAATTGCCAAACTACAGACTTCACCGTACTCTCACTTGTGAGACATTCTCACCTACATATAATCATAACGTTTATTACGTACTTTTGGATTATATAGACAAATGTATGTAACTATAGAGTAACATTTGTGGGTGAATCTGTCTGTTTGCTTTTACACTTTTGCTGACAGAAAATCATTATAGAAGTTTTACTGTTATCACATTGATAATTAAAATAAATTGTTCTAATGACTGATAGATTATTTTGATAAATATTTTATGTAACGCTTTGGGATATTTATAGTTAAATTGGTATACAAATGTTCATAAAATATACTTATGTTACGAATTTATGTGTACATTTAATTTTACTAACAAACTTTGACTGAATATTTTCGAATTGTACTAAAATTAAAATCAAATGTGTTGCCATATTCTTTCAAATAAATAATTTATTAATATTAATACTTCAGCGTATGTTCAAGGCAAAACTAATTCGAATATTCATGAATTATTGCGTGGTATTGTGAAAAATAATTGTAACTGATATAAGTATAGAGTAAACACAACTTTGTCTTGGACAATGATATTAGTTCAAAATCAAACAAAATATATAAAATTTAGTCTAAGGTTAGGTAAAGTTCACATGTGTCACTATTTAAATGCTCTGGTAAAACATACAGACAATTTTATACTGAATGACTAGCGATTAAGAGCTCTAAAGATTCCAGACGGGTTTCCTTTATAGTCAGATTGTGATGGTGAGTTTTAATTGATCAGTAGAACCATTTATAATGCCATTGGGTATTTTTCATATTTTTTTCTAAATTTCATACTTTAGAATAATAATATTTTCTAAAGAAAGTGTTCTGTTATTAACTTCACTGACTTTATGTTTCATTATTAATTACTTTGACAACCATTTGTGCGCAATGATTAAGAAGTACTCTACTTTATTAAGGTTTCAACATACATTACTTATAATGTATCTTCAATAAAGTATTCTTTGCCTTTAACAATTAAAACCATGTTTTACGGCTGTTTTAAATATGTTTTGATATATATTTCATGTACTAGAGGAATAATACAGTATGCAATCTTTAAGACAGACCTGTTTTAGGGAAATCTAATTATGAAAACAATGAAGCATTCCAACTTTTGGCAAACAAAAGTTGAAATGCTTCATTGTTTTCGCAAAAGAACTTAAGTATAGGAGGACCTATTGAAATAGTAATACGTTATATTTGTTATTTAAAAATTATGATACCAAGGGCATAACTAAGAATTTTTAATTTTTTAAAGTCTTACTTTTCAGGTCCAATTATTATTTTCGATGATATAATAAAAGAACTACTAGTCTAACTAATTGTGAAATGCTTGAAGATGCTTTTCTTCTCAAACATAAGGTTAGCTAGACAACCCTGCACACCCAAAACTGAGGTAACACTTCCAGTCTAGGACTCTTCTTCCTTTGAATTCTGCCGAAGAAAACAAGGATCACCACATTTACTAGACCAGAGAGGCCATATAACAGTCAACTTCTCAACGTCAAGAATAATCAAAAATTATTGAAAATTTCAAATTTATCTAAAGTTCCACCAGAAACAAAACTAGATTCTGTAGCTTCACAACTGTACCATTGTTAAAAACATTAAGTAAATGTTACTCTCTCATTATAAAGGTACTTTGCAATGTGGTAGCTTTTAGTTGGCACTAAAGTAAATACAGACATATTCTCGAACTTTACTAAAAGTTTCGTTCAGACACGATGAATAGTAAACTTTTCAGTTTAGACTTACAGTTAAAGGTGTTCTATGCTATGTTTATACCACCCACAAGTAAATAAACATTTGAAAATAACTCCTCTACGTGTTCATTAAATCCATGTTATGCATTATCCCTCGTTGAATATTTAAAATTGTATTAGTTTTCTTCACGATGCTTAATGATTTTTAAAGAGCTTAATGATCTTTAAGCATTGAAATTCATACTTCAAAATCATACTATTCATATTTCCTTCGCTTATATTCAAAAGTTTGTTGGTTCTAAGAAAATGTCACCATATCGGAAATGGCCTACTACATAGCATAGGTATTTCCATACGGCTTGGTTACAAACTATATAAAACAATCTGAAATTATAATTAACTAAATTTAAAAAGGGTATCAACTTTAATTCATGTAATATGTATTTAAAATGATTAGACCTAAGAATTTTAAAGTTGGTTTCTTTAACGCTGGTTCACTATGCTCAAAGCATGAGGAGTTCATTACTGCAATGGAGAACCTGTCACCTGACATTATGGCCATCAATGAGACTTGGTTGCGGTGTGGACAAGAAGACAATGCACCTAGGTTACCGGGGTATCGCTTGATACACACTCCCAGGCCAGATCACATTCGGGAGGGCGTGGAGGAGGTGTGGGCTTTTATATACGTAAGGGGATGTATGCTCGGAACTCACCACATCCTTCAGTGGCAGACGTTGAGCAAATGTGGTTAAATGTACGTATAAATAATCAAGTTATTCTAGTAGGGACAGCATACAGACCACCTTGGCTTGATGTACAAACCTTTTTAGATGCAGTCACCGCCACAGTCACCTCTTTCACAACCTATGACGGGTTAGTACTACTGGGGATTTTAATATAGATATGGCAGGTCCTGTGGTGGCAAACTTAGGCTGTTTGAGCAGTTCGTGCACAGTATGAGCCTGAGACAAATAGTTAATGAGCCGACACACTTCACTGACCACAGTCAAACGCTAATTGATGTCATTTGCACTGATTTACAAGTGATCAATGTTTCTGTCAGACACTGCCCAGATCTGGGTGGTCATGGCTTGTTATCAGCAGACTTCAAAGTGAAGACAACTAAACCAAGTCCTACCTGGATCACATTCAGGCCACTTAAAAATATAGTACTGGACCAATTAAATAGCGATCTAAACTCTATTGACTGGGACAAATTTAATACTTTAGACAATATAGACATCATGGTTGACTCATTCACCACCAGTATTACAGCTATATTTGATTTACACGCACCTACAAAGACACAAAAGATTCGGCACCCACCACATCCATGGATAACGGATACTATAAAATCCATGATCCAAATTAGAAATTCTTACTACACTAAGTTTAAAAGACAAGGCAATTTGATACATAAACAATCCTACAAGACCATGAAACAAATTGTAGTTGCAGCCATAGAGAGTGAGAAAAAAAACTTCTTTAAGACTTATATTAATAATAACATGGATAATCAAAAAAAGTTATGGCAAAACCTAAAATCGAATGTTTTACCAAATAAAAAAGAGGCTAGCCAATTACCACCACACTTTGAAAATCCTAATCTAATCAACACACATTTTTTGACCATACCAGGTCCAAATTATGTAACAATCTCACAGTTGACCTACTTGGAACACCATAAACATGGAACTGCAACATTCTCACTATGTACAGTAAATGAGTTTTCAGTTGCAAAGGCAATAAACAGTTTGAAGTCCAATTCACAAGGGGGATTCCATATCCCTGGATATGATTATGCTTACTTTGCCTCAAACTTTAGGTACCCTAACATCAATAGTAAACCGATCTATTTTAGAATGTAAATTCCCAGAGAGTTGGAAGGTGGCAAGAGTGCAACCTCTACCTAAGGTCAGTCAGCCTACTATATTAAAAGATTTGAGACCAATAAGCATTCTACCATGCAAGTCTAAGTCATTGTATGCGATCAGTTTACAGAGTATCTAGAGAAGAATAATATACTACCCACTCACCAGTCTGGCTTCCGCAGGGGCTTTGGGACAGCATCGGCTCTGACTGATGTTGTTGACAATCTTCTAACAGCTCAGGATCATGGTGAAATAACTGTGTTGGTGCTGCTTGATTTTTCCCGCGCATTTGACTCCATCAATATACCACTCTTGTTGTCAAAGCTCGCATACTATGGAGTTGATGTCAACACCATAAAATGTTTCACAGTTATCAACAGGCATCAGTATGTGGAGCTTGCAACGTGCGATGGAGTCAGCGTACAATCGAACTTACTTCCGGTGGATAGAGGCGTACCTCAAGGCTCTATTCTGGGCCTATTCTCTATATACTGTATAGTGCTAGCATTACGACCAGTATAATACATTGCAGGTACCACATTTACGCAGATGATCTACAACTTTACCTAACATTTCGTCCATCCGATGCTGCTAGTGCACTTTGCAAAATAAATGAAGACCTTCAGCGCATATCCACCTGGTGCAGGGCCAATTGTCTAGTACTCAACCCAACCAAGTCAAAATATATGGTAATAGGATCCAAAAATAATTTAAAAAAGATAAATCTCAGCAACCCCAATCTAAATGTAAGCATAGAAGGTGAATTAATTCAGAGAGTAGAGGAGGCCAGAAATCTTGGTTAACCATTGATAACAATCTTAATTTTGAAAAACATATCAGTGAATGTGCTAGGGTATGTTTTTATCGCCTCAAATTCTATACCGTATCAGATCTTACTTATGTGAGAAACTGAGGATACAACTGTGCGAGTCGCTTATACTATCAAAGTTAAACTTTGACATAGTCTATGGACCATGTCTTCTAAGTAGAACACAAAATCTTGTACAGAGAATACAGAATGCCTGTGCTCGCTTCTGTTTCCACATTCCTCCCTATACACATGTAACACCAGTCCTTAATGCTGCTAAATTATTGAAAATGAAAGCCCGACAGAAACTTCATTTGGCTACATTATTGTTTGGTTTAGTGAAAAAGGGCAAACCACAATATCTTTACGAGAAACTCGTTTGGGCTCAGGATCGGAGGAGATATGCTGGTCGTAACTGCACTCCAATCCTTGTTACACCGTCACATCGCACTGCCGCATTCCGGGGTTCTTTCAAATTTGCAGCCTCGCGTTGCTGGAACGACATCCCTCCACCTGTTCGTAACCTAAAATCGATTTACATTTTCAAAAAAGTTCTTAAAGATACATATCTCTCATTACAATGAAACGAATAGGTACTTACATTTTGGTCGTTTACGTTATTCAAGCGTTCAGTTGTGGGATGTACACGCGACGCGAGGCAAGCATGCCTTTGTATATGTCTGTTGGCAACAAACTCCCGTACAGCATCAGCAAGCAGCCAGGATATTTTAATTGTTTAAATGTCTTAACACATGTCTTGACGTGGCAGGGTGTGGCCAATTCCTATTTTTTTTCTTGCTGTTTTTCGTTATGTGTGGAAGGTGGTTGTAAATATTATTTACATTTATAATGTTGACAGTGACAGACCAACTGTCAGAGGCTGAGCTACAGCATAGCCCTATACAGCCAAAAATTGAAATGCTATGTAATGGTATATTTGCTTTTTATTAACATTCCATACCAATGTATATTCCTGTACCATTTAAATTGTATGTGTATGTAAATTATATATATTATAATGTATGTGTTAAAATTGTTGTATAAATAGTTTCCGTAAAAATTGCCGATTTAACCTGTGACGGCGCGTCGTCACTAAGGCCCCGTCAGAAAAACAGCGCTGCCGTGCATTTTACTTACCTTACTTTTAATCAAATTCGTCCACTTCTACCACCAACGCACGCCAGCACATGCTGAGACGGGGTCCTTTTGACCACACAATGTTACATTTGTTGTTATGTACACCTATGTATATGTATTTGTGTGTACCTATACATGTATATATATATGTGTGTTTATATACGGATATGTATATATATATGTAATGAGTATCTATATGTATATCTACTTGTGACCTGTGTAACTGCTTTTTTTTTATATAAATTTTCCTATATTGAATTTTAGGTGTGTAATGATAAGTGTAATTTTTGTGTCTATCAATAAATATTTTTTCTTTTCTCTTCTTTTTAATTATAGGTAGAATATAAATGAATATATATTTTTGACCCAATTTTGAAATAATTAAAAAAGATGCATCGTTCTAACATATTTTTATTTAATAATATTTTTAACAAAATATTTATTCCCTTTACCCAAACAAGTTTCAAATATTATCTCCGTCAGTGTGAATATCGTAGATAACCATACTTCCTAACTTAGTGGCGGCTCACTTGCAACAAACACATAAATCTATGTCTAAGCGATACGAATGACTGTTGTTATTAAAGCGTTGGTGAAAAGAGAGTGAGTTGTCTATGACATATAATAAGCTAGTAGTAAATAAGAAATTGTTTATTCATGCTTAGGGAATACCTTACGATGCTAGTTTAATTGGCATGATGTCAGCGGTAAAGTATGGAAAGACTACCAAGGTAAGTGTTCGCATAAATAAACTCATAGAACCGATGATTTAATGTTAACTTCAAGATAAAAATTTTAACACTTTAACCGCCGCAGATGCACATATTCAACCGACACAATAAATTTATATTACTATTGTATCTATGGTCAATATTGCTTAGAGCAAATGAACTTCCTTTATACAACTTATATTGTTATAGTTAAACAATATAAATGTAAATTATTGAAATAAAGAAATGTGTGTTATTTAAATTCCAGCAGTATTTAGTGGTGTATCTTGGTGGGCTATTTTATTATACTTATATGAGAGTTTAGAAACTCGTATATCAATGACTAGGATGAATAATGACTATGCTTAACTGCGTAACTAAATAACGGTGTTGCCAACAAGTTCAGTGAAACTTTTTATAAGAAAATAAGATTCACATTATGTTTAATACTGCTTTTTAACCCCCGACGCAAAAAGAGGGGTGTTATAGGTTTGACGTGACCTGTCTGTCTGTCTGTGTGTCTGTCTGGCTGTAGCATCATAACTCCCGAACGCATGCAGTGATTTCAATTTAGTTTTTTTTTGTATTAAAGGTGACTTATGTGCGAGTGTTCTTAGACATGTTTGATGAAAATCGGTTGAGCCGTTTAAAAGTTGTGAGGAGTGAAAGTGGGGAGAGTAACCAAAAGACTGCAAATATACTTGGGATCAGTAACAATGTGACCTTTAGCCTATGTATAGAAAGAAAAACTAGTAATTAATAAGTAAAATAGCGAACGAGCTTGACCTTAAATCCTGACCTGTAATCTATACCCTTGCACGAATCTAAATTGTAGTAAGTAAATTATAATATACTAAAATCTAACTTAACCTAACCTACCTATAAAAAGTATAAAATAAATTAAAAATTTAAAAAACCCCCGACACTAGAACTTAAGTAATTTCCCTTTAAAAAAACAAAAATAACAAAAGAAACTTAATGTTAAAGTACCTAAAAATCTATTAATAATTCTACTTTAACATTAAGTTTCTTTATTATTTTTTACTTTTTAAAGGGAAATTACTTAAGTTCTTGTGTCGGGGTTTTTTTAAATTTTTAATTTAATTTATATTTATTTCTTTTGTAAAAATATTCCAAAAAGTAAACGTCATTTTTGTTTAACATAAAATAGTAGTAATATGACCAGTAGCAAATTAAACAAAAATTACTTTTCATTTATAATCTGACGCAAATGATGACGATGACAATTTCTTTACCATGTTGGTTAGAGAAGTCACAAGCATTTTATACATTATGCTATCGTTTCATATAATATATCATATAGTTTGTAAAGATTCAATAGTATGCATACACAAACTTTTACTATGCCAAGCTCACCGCCTTTGCTCTGAAAAAGCTTAGTAAACATATCAAATCAATATTTATTGCTATAACGTCTACCATCGGATAGCCAATAAAATGCGTTACTCACAACGATCTGTGAGTTATAGTTGCGTTATGTGATTATTATTATTAACAACGATTGTAAACGTTATCGAATGTAAGATTTACTAACTGGTATTCGTTTGTAAACATTATCTGATATAAGGATTGATATGCCTAAATGGCAACATGTAATTGTCACAAACAATAAATCCATCTTGCAAAGTCAGTGAAACTAATCGCAAAACAAAAAAAAGTCATTTTTGTCAAATTGAATGCTGTTGATGACAGCAGATCGCCTATGGTTTGGAATCTGTGGGGTAAATGGGCAAATGGGTATTAAAGTCAAAGTCAGAACATTTTATTTCAAATTAGGCTTACAAAAAGCACTTATGAACGTCAAAAAATATACAAAATATAATAAAAACAATTAAAATACTAAACTAAAAATATGAGTTTTGATGCTTTGAAAAAAAAAGCGCTTCAGTGGTTGGCCTGTTGAGAAAGAAGCACCCAAGAAAACTCAACAGTGTAGCCTTTTTAAAAACAAATTCCTTAATGTACAATATATCATACATAAATGACCTTTGTGCTGAATGAATATAGGCAGTGGGTCCATATTCTCATACGCTGATGATACTGCTGTGGTGTTAGTGTCTGCACTAGCTGGATGACGTTAAAAAGTATGCCGAGGACGGTCTGACCCTGATAAGCAAGTGGCTACTAAACAACCGCCTCACACTAAATACCGAAAACTAATTTTATTTGTTTTAGTATATATAGCGGGTACTAATTGAAAAATTTTGGTGATATAAAAATTCATGGATGTCATTCCAATACCAGAGAAGGAACCTGCAATTGCCCACTATTAAGAGAGTTGAACATGTGAAGTATTTAGGATTATTGTGGATCAGCGTCTGTCGTGGTATCCACATCTGGAACACGTTTTTCAAGAATTGGGAAGCTTATATGGATTTTCAAAACTCTTAGGTGGGTTGTACCAAAATACCTGCTGGATCTCGGAACAGGGATTTACTGATTGAAATATATATTTCATTAGTACAGTCCATTCTGTTATACTGCCTACCTGTTTGGGGTGGTGCGGCAAAGAAGACGCTTCATTGGTGTGGAACGTGCTCAGCGATGTTTGTTAAAGGTAATGTTTTTCAAAAAGATAGATTTCCTACTAAGACCCTATACGAAAATTATTGATATTCATTCGGTCAGAAAATTATATGTCATTCAAACTGTTTTAAAAGTACACAAATCGTTACCTTCTGAATGTATAACAGACAAAACCAAACGAAGAAAAATGCTTTACAGACTACTAGGGTAAATACGGAGTTTGCTAATAGGCAATATAATAAGGTCCATTCGAATATTCAACATCATTAATAAAGATAAAAATATACATAGAGCGCCATATCATGAAGGCAGGAGAATTATCTCAGAATGGTTGGTAACAAAAAGTTATGATAAAGTTGAGGCACTCCTGAATTAAACAAATATACTACACACCTACATATACACAAACACACACGTACGCACGCACACTCAGCCACACATATACACACACACCACACACACACACACACACATACACACATAAATGTTTGAATAGTTTTAAGTCACATTATAAAAGTTTGTGTGTATTGTTCATGGTTGTAATTTTAGTGATATTATTTTTGTTGTTTTCTTTTTACTTTTGAATTATATAATATATATAATAAGCTATATTTTACCGACCTTCGGAAGAGCAGTGTATACCCTGATACAGGCAATTAGAAGCTTAAAAGGGGACACTGGACACTTACTCTGTTAATGTAGCTAATTTTTGTTACTGCAATAAACATTTATTATTATTATTATCATAAACACTGAAATAACTGAGCAGTTTAAGACCACGGATTTTTATCATTATTATGTTGGAAAATTTCCGGGTTGTCTGGACGCACAGGGTATCTATTTGCATATATGGAGTGCACGCCACTAATAAAGTGCAATAAACTATTTGAGTTTGAGATATTGACTGTGGTCGGTACTTGACTTTTATACAATATACTGCTGAGTAAAATATTCTCTCAATAATCGAGGCAAGCGATTTCCATTAGAATTTTGAAATACGTGATGAATTATGGTTATTATTTATTCAATACTATCATCATACATGATATCATTAACTATAATATTTTAAAAAATACTTTCCATTTTATAGAATAAAAGTTAGCAACCCTAATTCTCTCGGAGTTAAACAGCCCATCGAACTTTAGGATCTCATTTAACGCTACCTCTATCAACGGATGCGTTTAAGGGTAGTTATTTATTTGATTATAGATTATTTATTTTCTCAAAAGATTTACAAAATCACTTACAGAGAAAATACAAAACTAATTATATGAAAAGCCAGCGTAAGTAAGCGAGTGCGCTCACCAAATCAAAAATACCCACCACCTTCAATACTAATTACGTTATACATATATCTCGTACGGTAAGGAAATTGCTAAACTGACGCGGCTAAGGGTGCGGACACATTAAAAAAACACTAAGAATTACACAATAAACAAAGAAGTGACTAACAAGGATGATCCCTTAAAACATGTTCTTTTAGTAATTGTTTAAATATTTGAAATTTTTAGCATTTTTAATATTTTTAGCAGCCCATTGTAAAATTGTGCGCCCTGATACAATATATTATTTTTTACCATAATTTGTCCTAGTTAGTAAAAGAGATATTGCTTGCTTGACGAGTGTTATGTTTATGATATTGTGACTTTTCTGTGAAAGTTATTTCAGTATGAATACTTTGATCTAATATTTTTCGAACCAGAATGTATTATATTTAAATAGTTGGCAACTTTTGTTTCATTGTATATTTTTTTTGTAGACGTCAGGTAATCATATTGGAACAATGTTTAAACAGGTAAGCATATTGAAACAATAATTTTATTTTGAAGAGTTTGGAGTTTCTTTTAATTAGTTTTTGCTGCTGTACCCATATTTCAATTAATAATCCAAATAAGGTTTAACCAGGGAGTTGTAAATTGTATGCCGTACCTGTTTAGGATGGTTTCGTACTATACCACGCAATGCCCCTCTCAACGAGACTATTTTTGATTGCAATTTTTCTATATGTGGCTTCCAAGTCAGGTGAGTATCAAGGATCAATCCAAGATACTTCTCTTCTTTGACATGTTTTATTATTTTGCCGTCGATTACAAGTGGCGCGTGCACATCAACATTTTTATTTTTTGCACTAAGAATAATGTAACTGGTTTTTAATACGTTTATCGTTAATAAGTTTGATTGGAACCAAGTGTGTAGAATGTCCAAGTCTTTTCGTGCTTGCTTTATGATAATGTAAATCGAATGGCCCGAATAAAACAAGGTTGTATCATCAGCGTAAAGTTGATATCCCGGCGAACCTATCTCATGTATGTTATTGATGTTAATAGAAATATTAAAGGACGAGGACCACATGCTAATAACTGAGGCTTGCTTGCATGATCTGATATCTTGACAATCTGTTGTCTATTTTCGAGGTATGATTTAAAAATATGATATGCTTTTCCACTAATACCTAGCTTATGCAGCTTCATTAGAAGTAATGCATGACTAACTGTGTCAAATGCTTTTTTTAAATCGATAAAGACACCGAGAGTTACATTCCTTTTGTCAATATTATTTTTAGTATTTGTAATTAATTATCTATAGCCGCACTAAGTGTATTCGATTTAGACCGAAAGCCATACTGTTTCTTAAAGAGGATATAATCTTAGTGAGAAAAAGATCCAACCGTTATTATAAACATTTTCGAAAATTTTTGATATAATCGTTAGGACGGAAATAGGACGATAATTTCCGGGATCTGCTTTATCACCTGATTTGCATATTGGACAGACTTTAGTCACTTTCAAAGAGTCAGGGAAATATCTTGTTCCAAGCATTGGTTAACGCAGTTTGAGGGCACTGCTATGACACTACTCACACATTTTAAAGCTTTTGTACTTATACCACCAACACCACTACTACTATTTGTATACAGTTCGTTAATTATTTTTATTATTTCATCTGGGGTCGTCGGTTGAAAATCTGTTAATTTCTTTAGCTTAGGTTGGTGTTGACCGAAACTGTTTTCATGATTGCTTTGAATTTTTTGGGTATATTATTAGCTAATTCAGTGCCGATCGAAGCGAAAAAAAGAGTTAAAATACTCACAAATTTCTAAAAGACTCTGAAATCGAACCGGAAAGAATCACGCAGTTTTATTGGTGCGGATTGCATACTAGTATTTATTATTTGATAGACATTGATTAGCTCCATGTTTTAAGATCATTATGACAATCACTTAAAGCCTTAAGGTAAAATCTATTTTTAGCACTGTGATATTTTATGACGTTGTTACTTTCTTTTCTTCAAAAATTTTCAGCTGTGCCGTAGAGAATTTCTTTCATTTATTTCTTTGATTATATCTCGTTTGATCCAATCTTTGTTGGTGGATATTAATTATCTTATATTTATTTGTCTTCTTTTTGCGATACTAGTCTTTAAAATAATTTCAAATGTACTGAAGTCGGCTCGACATTTGTTTTAAAAGTTTCCTCGCGCATATTTGTAC
>PQWD01007962.1:0-122321 GCA_019425675.1 Leucinodes orbonalis
AAGTTGTAAAACCTAAATTACTGGGACATAAATCCGTTGATGTAGCCCTGACTGTCATTACTAGCGTACTTGTCATATCAGTATAGCAATTTATTTAAATATCAGACACTACAGCATAGAACAAAGACGTACTACATATTGTCAGGCTAGAAAGACAGGTGAGATATAAACGTAGGTTAGGCAGTAGATCTTATATGGGCGTTTTCCGGTGTTTTGATACTCACTAAAATTAGTGTTCGTTACTCTATGATATACGATGCCTATAGATACGAGATTTATTCATGGTTTTGTCTTTTGGTTTGTACCGGGTAATTCTTCAATAGGATTTTCTCTGGAAGAGCAGATTAATTTAAAGGAGTAACTTAGGTATGATTAAAATTTGTGAGATATACCTATGAACTAAAATGTGTAATATATCAAAATGAATAAACATCAATGGAATTCACGTCCGCTGCGTTTTGTCCAAAATAATATCCGTCTAATATTATTATAGTATGCAGTAGTAATTCTAATTTAGTTTGCGAATACGATTATTAAGTACATGCTACACGGATAGCGTTTATCGCGTTATGTAAGCATTGCATGAACTTAAACAATGAAAATAACCCCTACTTTGATTTAACTTATTTCAAGATTTACGAGTAATGGCCTATTTGATGTTAAATACAAAATAAATAAATACATTAAATCTTTATTTTATCACAAATCATACTTACAACTTCGGGTATGGATTTCGTCCTTTTGAGCTTTTCAAACCCTGTATTAGAATGAGACCGTTCTTCCAATAACAGGACAGGCCGGGACACAGTTAGTGAAATCAGGAAGGTGTTGGGGGTGTAAGTAACCTTATTATTGTTGCACAATCTAAAAGTTATTTGAATCAAATAATAGATGAACATTTTTAGCTTTTAATGCGTAAAATTATGCTTTCACATAATAAAATAAAGTTTAGAAAAATGCATCTAAAATATCGTATGCGAAGTAGTGTAGTTACACCCTAAATCTGATTGCAAAACAGATAAATGAATGGCCGATTGTAACTCAATCAAGAATTCCGCTACACATGTACTATTTAGCCCAATAATGTGTGGCATCTTATCTAAATTATTTAATACAACTCCCAACGCTGCGGAATTTATTATGAATCTTATAAGTGTTTCTCTAATACAATTGATATCGGGCATACCACTTACTATAAGAAGGCACATTATGCAAGTAGATAAATATTTCCAGACATCAACTATCCCCTAATTAAGCCTGTAACAGGGAAACTTGACAACGAATACTTTTTGTATTTAAAATGTATGTGGAATATTGACACCATGTCACCTGTTATTAGGTAGCGATGTAACAGAAGATGGATCATACGAGTAGGCCCCTTTTTAAAAACGGCCTGTTCGCTTTTGCTTTAAATATACCCGGATCATACTACACTCCTTAGTAGTACGCATGAATGTTAAAAGTAGAGGTTTTACAATATAAGGCTGGAACACATGCCAACGTTTCGTGTCCTGGTGAAGGGTGGGACAGATGGAAATAAATTGTGTAATTTCTTCCAACAATCACTGAAATTAATTCTGTAAAAATCCGATAGATAAGCAACCTATCGGAACATTGGAATACATTTAACCATTTTCCTATTTATTTAAATTGTAGAAACACTCAAATCTACTGCCTGGTCTCGACGAGTTATTTTTAAAAAAAAAACATACACTAAGCAAGTTAATGAAAGATTTTAATGCGAAGTGAGTGTGTGTGTGAAGAAGTGTGCTTATGAGTACATGAATACGTATTAACGTTCTTATTGTCTCTTTTGAACCTATCGCAGACCACTGCTGGACATAGGTCGCCCCCATTCTGTGCCAGATAGCCCGGTCATAAATTGTTCTCTTTTAGCCTTTGCCAGCGACATTTCGCAAGTTGTTGATCCATCGGGCCGGAGGGCGATCTATCAATACACTTACTGCGTATTGATCGATTATTTAAACTCACGCATCAACACATCGTAATTGCATGTGTTAATGTGCTTGTGTCAATAATCAATTTTGTTGTCTACGTGTATGTCTAGAATTAAATCTTCAATACAAAACATAGTTTTAGGTGAAATAATTCGTTTGTTGTAAAATCTTTAATTGTTCGCTCCATACTATTATGGAATTCTCTTCCCGTATATATTCAAAATTCTCAGTCCTTGCCTTTTTTCAAATCTCGTGTTAAATCATATTTCCTGTCTCTAAGTCCCTCGTAATACTTCATACTTGACACCGGAATTTTAAATTTATGTCCTTTTGTTTTCTCTTCTTATAGTTTGATAGCACTTATGTGAATGTATATATATAATATTTCATCCAAGTTATGTTAAGTATGCGTTGAAACTGTTTATATGTATGTATTTGTGTATGTATGTTTATGAAAATATTATTTATTATATTTTATTATTTTTATATAACTTAGGTCCTAACTTTTGCACAGCCCAATTAATCATAATTAATAAACTATCCTCTTCTGAAGGTTGTCTGGAATAAATTGCTTTTTAGTAATAAGACCGCCTTAATTGTACACTTTTTGTTCTGTCCATGTTTTCCCTTGTAATGTGTTTTATGTGCAATAAAAGTTTATTATTATTATTATTATAAAGGTGTCAGTCATTGATCTCTTTGGTAATAAGGCAAGGAAACGGAAGCAAAGCTAAAGCCACTTTAATAAAAAGTTCATTAGGTAACAAAGGTAGAGAACTGTTACAGAACTAAAGGAAAATTTTTAGGCTCAATGACGTGATTGAAAGAAGTCCTACTATTATGTGCTTACTGCTAGGTATCCTTGAAGGATTTTATACCTATTAAAAATGTGAAAATATTTAAGTATCCAAAATAAATTCAAAGTTGATGGATATTTAAGCACATCAGTACAGTCTCTTAGTTATAAATCATAAGCCATTTATAAAACTGCTCATAAAATTAAATCACAACGCTATGAAATACCGTGTCATAAGTTGGAGAATGCTAACGTTTCATTAACGAAGGGAATAAGTAGTGTATGATGTAATTATAACAAATGAGCATCAGGCCGGCTTGGGATATTTTATGTGACACATTCTTCATCTTCATCTTTATGATGGATTTAAAGTTTGAGGAATCTTATTCAGCGATACCCTAAAACTAGGTCTAGGAGCTACAATTTATTGAGTGACTGAGTTTTTTAAGAATTTTCCTAATTAAAACCAAGATATTTACTTTGTGTGTGTTCATGGTATCCTTGTCCAGAAGTGACTTGAAAGGCTGAAAAATAAAAAAGCCTTCACAACTTTTGATGCAATGAATTTACACGAGTATGGTCTGTAAGCCAATTAGTTAACCTGTACCGAAACATACAGCAGATCGTGTGTACCCTGATTGGGCGGGCTTGTCAAAAGGAAGCAGCTTTATTGAATTATTTATTGAACAGCAAGTATGGTATCAGTGTGAGCGTGTTTACTGATTAGACATTTAAGATTTAAACTTTTAGCTAAAGACGTAAGATTAACAGTACAGGGCAACCTTTCAAAGTATTTAAAGTTCACATACAGAATAACTGCAACCTTATACAGCATACCGCAAACAAATAATAGAATAATAAATCGATCTTGCACAAGTAAAAACCAAACTAAATGAAATCGAAGAAAGTAGTTTAATTTTCCTTGGAACAGAAAGGGTAACTTGCTTTATAAGTGAGGGCTGTAAGGAACAGCTGCCTCATGGTTGTCCGCTGTAAGGAAAATATGGTATAGTGAGCAGTCAAATGTTCATTGAGAAAAAAAATATTTTTATCACCAAATCATTATGTTACTTTCTTGCGCAAGAGTACTGTGGATGCGAGTAAGATTGTGGTTTTTATCTATGAATATGACAGATTCACAAAAAAAAAACAAAAATAAATAATTATCATCATCAGTCTTTAACGGCCCACTGCAGGGCATATGTCCTTCGACCTCCCATACATCACCGCTATGGGGATATAATTATAAGTGAAATCAAAGTAGAATTAAACAATCTTGTATTCCCGCTGACACTGAAGCCACACATAACCAATAGGTACCTGATTTAACAGTAGTGTAATGTCATCTGTGAATACTTCCATTTATTATTGTGAAATTGAATACCAGTTGACTGGCGATTGATTAAGCTGACGTGCCTGACATTTCACGAAGAGCAACGTCTGCGTCTAGACGAAAAATAAGAAGTTGTATCCAAGTTGTCCGATCTTAAGCTGATACAAGTGCCCCAATTCGGGTGGTTTTGTAACAACTGACGACCCATTTGGTGTTGCGGTTGAGAGTCGACTGCAACACCAAGGGTTCCGGGTTCGATCCCCGGGCAGTACAAACATTTGTGTTCATGAACATGCTAGAAATGGTCTGGGTGTTTTTTATGTATAATATGTATGTATTTACAAAAAATGTATATAAGTATATTTATCCGTTGTTTAGTACCCATAATACAGGCTTCACGCTTAACTTGGGGTTAGATGGCGCTGTGTGAATGTCAGTGGATATTAATTTATTTATTATTAACTATGAAGCCGCATCTGCAAATTTGAAATTATATCAAATTTTAAACAAGATATACCGGTTACCCAAATCGCCTTCATCCTAGTAAAACAAATGTAAAAAATGTAAAAGACATTAAACTAGGATTTTACATCTTAGTTTATTAAATAACACATAGAAGCTTTGTTTGACTTTTCGTGCAACCAGTGAAAGTGAGACCGTGAAATATGTACAAGTATTTATGTTTAGGACAAACAACAGCAAATGATATTTTTAGGTATACCTACCTTATTCCGTGATCCTTGTTTATTAATAATAATTTAAATTGATATTTGCACTATAAATATCAATGTAAAACGCGATACTGAAAAAGCACACTTCCAATATAATATGATACCATCTTAAACTTTTTTGGGTGACAATTCATGAACCTGAATGTTAAATCAAATTAAATATTATTAATTATTAACTCATCTTTATTTTGTACGGCATTAACGATTTCAGCTGTTAATATTATGATATTAAACATATTTTAAAATTTTAATTTATTTTATTATTGAAGCAATAATAATCCTTTAAAATTTAGCAATGTTAATTGAGACATCCTAGATGCGCAGCATCCGCGGCGATTTCTCTGCAACTTAACAACATTATTTTACGTTGAGATGAAAGCCCACAGCGGATACGCGGACATCTAAATCAGCGCGACCGCGACAGACAGACGGACAGGCTGCAGGACAGACGATGCAGATCGAGTTATGTGACCGCAGGTGCATACTGATGCAACTGTAATAAATAAGTACTATGGTGACCTGGAGGCCATTTGAAATATTGCACGAAATTTCGATGAAGATGTGGCTTGAATAGCAAATGGCTTTGTCAGTACAGGAATTAACGATGGAACAAAGCCTTGTTTGTTTGTATAGACGTTAGGGTTAGATATCGTATTTTAGCTTATTTAACTGTACATTTCTTAATGTGGAGTTTGAAAGAAAATCAATGTTATAAGTGTTATTATTTACTACAAAGCTTTTAAAAATATATTGATAATATGCTTATAGTAGCGGTTACAAAAATTACAAACAAATTATATAGTAAAAGCATAAAACTAAAAAAATATAAATTTTATGTTTTACAGCTGTGAATAGAATGTTCGGTCTGTCTTCTATTCTATTTGAGGTGCTTCAACTGCGAGATTTTAGTTTGCGCTGGATGCAATGCTTGTAGAAGCGTAGGCAGTTTCTTTAGTTTATTAATTTAATTAAATAACGCATGAGATTGTTACTGTCATGACTGATGGGAGTAGAAGTCATTTGGGGAGGTTTATTTGCAGCAGTTGACATCGTGTGACTGTTGATATGATCATCACTGCGGTGGTGTCTACCTAGACGGCTCAGTCCCGGGTCAACCACCGGGTAAAAATTTATATACTGATTATATTATTATTATTCATTGAAAATGTGGACTTTGTGTTTAATGAGGAACACCGGATATAGGATTGTTACTATGTCTAATTATCACGTTGGGTTTATAGCAATAAAGTATATAAAATGCTGACGCAGTCTAGCGAAACGCGATGCAATATTTACTTTAAATGTTATTCCGTATCTAATTTTAGAAGATTTAAACAATACTGGATCCGTAATTTAGAGCTAGATTATGGTCAAGACTTGCGCGTGCTTATAGTGCCTGGTTCCTAAACACTTTCACCGATAAGTGTCGCCTTGATTATTCTAATTTGTACTCTGCTACCTGATTTTATGCATTTGTTAAAACAGGGTATATATGCACAAGAGTGTTAAGACTTCATAAAATCTTAATGTACCTACCGCAACTAATTGGAGCTCACTCATGGACGTCGGTTACCCTTTATTGGCGCCCAAGCTCCTAGAAATGTTAGCCTGCCCAAATTTGAATAATCCATGTACGATATTTTGATGGAAACAAATACAATGTAATGGTCATATTACTTTGTATTACGTACCTCATATAAAAAGTTCTCAGAAATAAATTTATTTTGGAGGGGAAAATTATTGTTACTACAAAAGTCTCACGTAGTTAGTAGGTAGTACTATTATACGTCACCAGTGAGCTTTCATAAGTTTTCAATCTATACGTGTAAAACTATAACGTGTTCTGCTTTAACGCGTAAACTATCATGTCACTTATGTTCCGTCTACTGCCTAAATTAAACATGTATGGTGAGTTATTTTGGACTAACCTAAGTACACAAAAGGTCGTTGTTAACACTTGTAGAAAGTATCCCTACAGTATTTATCAAGAGTCTAGAAGCGTTTGTAAGGTTACCAGCAATTGTGTCTTGAAAATCTTGAAATATATATATATATATATTTTTATAAAGCAAAATGGTGCAGGTTAACTACATATTCAACCCACGACCTAAAGCACGGAATTATCCAATCTCGTGATTCATCTAACAATGACATAAACAACCTGGAAGTGCAATTTTTTCATAACACAGACACTGTATAAGAGTATTTTTAACACGGTATAGGTATATAAAGTTTCAGTTTGTTGTCTTTTAACAGCAGTGGTAACAGAGAATCTTTCTTTAAAGTCATCAACCACAAAATGATATTCATATCAGGTTTATTCTATAAATAAAACAACCATATGTCTAACATATTATTATGTTTTTAAACAGCCGAACTGTCCGCAGAATTCAACAAAAAAAAACACAATCGTTTGTACCGTTGTACCCGCCAGTACAACACCTGTCGATAGCCAGGCAGTGCGTCGTCCCCTCGGATCTAAAGCTTCCTGCCACTTGATGTATGCGACGCCATAAACAATCCAGAGGAAATGGAGCGATTAACGAGCTCTAGATTATAAGCGGGCAGCACAAGTCCCGCTTAGTTCGTATTTACATAATCATGACTATATTTACTTCTACCGGCGGCTTTGGATCGCCTTTTGGTAAGTTTCTAGGTATTCTTTTGGTATGATTATGTCTCTTGATATTACCTGCATATAATTTTATACTCGTTAATTTTTGTAGATGGACAGGCCACATAGCCTAAAGATTTCATAGCCGTGGAAAACACAGCAGTATATATAGAACCCCTAAAACATAGCCTTACTAATTTATGTTGCGAGGATTCGTTCAATGTAAGAATCTTCTAACCCCAATGCATTCAAAACAGTCTGTGGCGATGATAAGAGTCAACTTTATTAAACAGAAACATAACTACCACGAACAAACAGAAGTAAAATATTATCGCTATGAAGCAACTTCTTACAGACAACCTTACGTACTAATTATAATCACATAAGCTATTGATGTAAAGTACATAATAGCACAACTTTGTTTTAATACTAAATGCCGTGTACTCTTAAAAAACAATGTCAGACTTATGACGTTATTGCTTTTCAAAGTTAGCAACAAAAACCCATACAGCGAATTGCATATTTCCCAGACCAACGATTCCCAGTTCTATTGAAGATACCAAGTCAGTACAATGTAATAGGTCCTAATGTTTCTCAATTGGTACAGGGCTCATCGATAACTTCGTAGAACGCCCGATGGCCGTGGTGCATAAACATGGAAACTGCGAATCATCAATGTTTATTTCACGCTAATGTCAAAGTTGTCCGCGGGCGTCGAAAACGGCGCTGCCACAGTGGTCGCAAGTGAAGATATGAAAATTAGTTTGCCTTATTATATTTTTAGTAAATTAAATAAATATCCCGAGGCTCAATTTAAGCAAGAATTATAATTATTTCAATTTTTAGTTAATACAAACATCGGTAACACCTAGACTAATAGAAACAGATAATTATGCTAATGTTTTCTATGCGCAGTATACATATTTCTGGCGCGCTATTTTATGGACGTAGGTAATTTAGATTAGAGACTGGATGGAACCCGGAGCCCTAAGTATAATAGCCGAAACCTCAACAATAATACAACTTGTAATAGTTGAGACAGAAGAAATTAAAAAATAAAACCTGTTAAATCGAAAATGGCAACTGCTAATTTTATTTTTACAACAAATTCGATGCAATGGAATCTGTCTCTACACCTAAAATTTCGTGTTTGATCCCCGTTCACAAACTTATATGTACTTTAACATGTTTATTATGAGTGTATTATTTGTAAAAATAATATAAAGGTTATCCATATTTAAAAGGAATATTTGTGTCCTATGTAGCACGCACTTTTCGACCGACCGTAGCGGGTCTGCAAAGGTAAAGCATGGGCCTCGAGCGCGAGATACGAAACCTCTTGTTATCTAAGACGGACTCTTGGCAGTGGCTATGCTTTGACCCCCTGAGTTCATCGGTTCGCTCCCCGTTAAAATATATATTAAAAGAAAGTACTATAATATTTATTAGTAGACATCAATGTAAAAGTGAAAATATTATTTTTAATTTTTCAAAACACGTTATTTCGAATACATAATTAATATAAAGATTTACCATGAATGAGTAGTTGTTATCGTAGAGGACCGGGATTTCTTGCGCAAAATGGGGGAGACCTATGTCCAGCAGTAAAATGCGATAGGTTAAAGGGAGAGAGAGAGTAGTAGTTACGTGTATATAACTAATTTAGTTTTAATATGAATATAAATGAGTGTAAATAAGCTTTAAAATACCCCATTTACGATACCTATATTAGCTGCGTATAAGTATGCATAATATTCAGTTAATAAGAAACATAGCTACAGTAAAATCAAAACTGTTATGGCGGGGAAAAAAGTGAGATTGTCACGCAGACAACCTTACACATAGCATATCTCAGTCCTTAATATGTAATTTTACTTCCCATTTGTTGAAAGAAAGCCCATTTGTTTACATTTCTTTAATACTTACAAATAAGTACAGTACAATAAGACTCATTATCAATTAGCACGAACCTACACCTGGATAGTATGATAACGGGACGCAACTAAGAC
The DNA here is from genome assembly GCA_019425675.1 of Leucinodes orbonalis. Lineage (NCBI taxonomy): Eukaryota > Metazoa > Arthropoda > Insecta > Lepidoptera > Crambidae > Leucinodes > Leucinodes orbonalis. Next base: position 9,442 of record PQWD01007962.1, read on the forward strand.
CCAAGACTAATTAGGTGCCACCTCATTAGGGCACGCTATTTAACGGAAGTAGGGAATTCAGGTTAGAGAAATGTATAAAGCTCCTAATATACTAATGGCACTATTTCTTTAGAATTGCAATGCAGGTATAGGTTTTTCAATGTGGTGACCGCAAATTATGATATATTGTCCACATCTTAATCTTTCCAAGGGTGCTGCAAAAAGTGGTTGAATGAGACAACATTTTAAGTCCCGCTTGGGGACACCCTTAGGCTCATTTCGCTCAATTATGCTCGCCATTTGCATGGTGAAGATGTAAAAGCCATCTGCGTCCAAGAACAGTTGTTAGTTAAAAAATATATTTATATTATTTTATATGTAGCAATCGCCATATTTGTAGCCAGGAACGATTGCTTAGCGAGCTTTTTGGAACACGAAATTGACTTTCGAAGCAGATTATGATGTAATTTAACCCTCAATGCTCTCAACATTTCAAGGACACAAACGTTCCCTGCGGTATTAGAAACCCTGATCATCAAACCAAGCTGCGAAAAACTCGACACTCCCAAAAATTATAATTAATATAAGTTTTTTTTTTAATTATTTATATAATTTGAACTTCCGTGCAATCTCATTTAAATATAAATCGACACGACCGTTAGTTTATCACTTCAAAACAAATCTATTTCTGACCACCACTCTCTCCATTGTAAACCCGGGACATTAGTAAAGTGCAAACGCTCAACAATGCCCACACAAATCAAACAGGATTCCAAATACACTATCGGCCAAAGTTGTGTACAAAACATTAGCATAGCGCACCAAAGTCGAGTTGCGTGTCGACGCCCACTCTGGACTATGCAATACTGTGCAATCTATCGAAGTATCAGCATTGCATTAAGTCTTTTAGCACAATGCTGGTTTCTCCACGGGTTCGTAAAAAGATTATTCGTTGTTTTCCTAAATGCGTACCGACATGCGAAGACCATTGCATCAATGGCACACAATCGGAGGTTCTCTAATTACAGTGGCACATGGTGTACGTTCACACGTGGTGTTGCGTACACATCTGCCGGTAAAAAATGTAACAAATCATTTCAGCTCTAATTTGATAACTAATGGTGTGATTACATTTGCCGTTCGTGGGAATGTTTATCATATTTTTAATTTATTTGAAAATGTCCCATTTAAACTTTTAAACTTTGTGTTATACAATAAAAAATACCTTTTTATAGTTCGTTAATATATGTAAGTGAACATTATTCATATTTCTATAAATACTAAATTTACAAAAAACAATATGATCGTCGATGTGTGCTGGAATTTAATATGTATTAATTAATTTATATAAAAGAATATTTTTATTTTATTCTGAGATATAAACCGGTGTGTTTATTCTAATCTAAACGAGTAGCTTGTACGATGGGCACTCAAAAAAGCATAAACCTACTTGTTTTGTTATCATATGTAGGTATATTATTCGAATAGATAGTAACAAAAAGATAATAAATGCAAATTGGCAAACATGTTTATGCACACAAATTTTTATACTGCACGCGTATCGAAACTTGAACCTTTGTTGTTTAGTCTTGAACGATAATATATAACATAACAAATTATAATATTCTAATAAAAATTATTCTGATTGTCTGGCTGTTTTATTATGACGATCCTACTAAATAAGTTCATCAGCCCAACAGGTTAACACACAATAACGTATCATAAATTTGTCGAGAGTTATCTTCTTGCCTACACAATCATCTTCAAAGCTCTGCCATCGACCGATCACGAGTTAATAATGTCAACGCACTTGTACCACTAATTAGTTGCCTAGATTTAAGGGTACGGCCATTCGCCGTCGTGTGGGTGGTTTGAAAAGTGAATCGCATTCAGTAGTTCAGCTTTCGTTGGCTGATAAGCATCTTCTTACTTGTAATTAGGAGTTTAATTAGGAGTGGGCCCTGCCCTATTCGTTGACAAATCGTATGGAGTTAGATTAGTTTGTTTTGTAATAGACCACTGTTGCTTCATGTTTGAATTACTGAATATTTTGCTACACATTGAAGGGTTTCAGTACCTTTTTGGTGCCAAGCAAACTTTACCAGCTCATGCATCTCGTAGAATAGCGAACGAGGCTCTGACGATTTACTTAGAGGCATTGGATCAACATTACAGCTAGTTACGCTTGGAGTTATCCAAATTATGGAACAAATGGAAGTTATTTAAAGTAACTTGCTGAATATCACCCAGCCCAACTGAACACTTACAAACTATGGCGACCTATTTCCGGTTTCGATCCCCGGGCAGTACAAACATTTGTGTGCATGAACATGTCTGTTTGTATTGGTCTGGGTGTTTTCTTTGTATAATGAGTATGTATTTACAACAAAAAAATATGTCATCATGGGTATTAAACGACTGATAAACATACTGATAATAGTATTAAACGACTGATAAACATACTGATAATAGTATTAAACGACTGATAAACATACTGATAATAGTATGTTTATCAGTCGTTTAATACCCATGATACAAGCTTCTCGCTTAACTTGGAGCTAGATGGCGTCGTGTAAATATTTTATTTGTTTATTTAAAGTTCACTCTCATAGTTCAGCCGGCCAAGATGGATCCTTTGGCCAAAGTAAATATATTCCTGCATAATTTAGAGAAAGACTCCATTATCGCATACCGGTTGCGCTACGAACATGACGTGGCTATTAAAGTTCAGTTTTGTCTTGTCCAGACTCGATGATAGGCTGTTCAGCATCTAAGGAAGCTCTTCCAAGAACCCTGCCGACGATTACAATAACATCAGCAAAACGTAGGTACAAAATATACTCTGCATTGACATTGATACCTCGTTCAGACCCATTTTATTTTAACGGTTGATAAAGCTATTTTTGCTTCTTTGTAGTGGCGAGTATTCTTGTGTAGCGGTACCACTTACAGGTTCACTACACAAGAATACCTGCCTTATACTTACTTTATCTGCTAGTTTGCCTATATTTGAATTTAAAAAAACTTATTTCCATTTTCGTGTCAGTCAAATACGTCACATACACGACGGTGCCACGTGACACCAGTTTCGGAAGCACTGCATCCGAGCAGTAAGTGTATCAGGACACCCGACACGCCGGATCGTTTGACGACGATACGCCACGGGGCCTTGGCGTCTTACGGAATACGCGTCTCATGCGTATCGGTTTCGCGCCGCTCTTTGGAAACTGGATCGCGTACTGTATTTTGTCAATACGCGATCTTTGATCGTATTTTACTGAGGATGATCATGCTTAAAATCTGAGACGCACTTGAAGTTAGACCGTGTAGGTTGAACCATATTTTACCCTTGGTGTAATGATAGAGACGTCGTTTACTTTCCAAGGTTTCCAGATTCTATCTCCTTGCAGTACAAACATTTTAAAATCTATTTGTTTATATCTGGGTGTTTCTATGTTCAAAAGTATGTGCAAAAAAATTTACATACTAATTAAGTTAACCCGTTATTGAGCACCCATAGAACTTACAATCCTTTAAGGCTGAAGGAAATTATGTCTAACAACAAAAATAGATTTTCTATAAGTCTGAAATCCTGCCGGTTACATGGGAAATTGAGAAAAGATGGCGCTGTGAAAATGTCAATAGATATTAATTTATAAGCAGTATACTCCTACAGAACATTGGTGGCTCAATGGAGTGGACTGTTGTCCTCCTACCGGGAGGGCTGAGGTTCAAATCCCGCCACGTACCGATGTGTCTTCGGATTTTCGAAAATATATGTACGTTATCCGACGATCTTACGCGTGGACGACTAAGGCCTATACACCCGCCACGGGTAGGCTCGTGCCCATCGGTGGGGATGTTTAATGAGCTGATGATGGTGATGATACTCCTACAGTTTATAAATCATAAATAATACCGTTAACCCGTTAATAAGTTTAATTAAGAGTTGAGAATCTGTCAACTGTTAATTACGGAATCATATTTATTATGAACATTACTATTTGTAATTTGAATAAACCATCAATTTGTATGTTAACATGATTTTAACTGCTTGAAATGTTAATCATCATCATCATCAGCTCATTGAAATGTTAATACTTTTAATTATTTATTACTGGCAATTTAATTAAATAAACATAATATATAAGATAAATCTATACGGTATCAATTCAATAAAAAAAACACAAATAGATCTTACTTATTAAATTCAAAAGCAAATTACAAACAATAAATTCATTAGCCATAGCTTCTAGAATTCAATCAAAGTACCCTTTAAACATGTAATGTGACTACAATAAACAATTTAATCACTAAATAACCCAATTCATGAAGAGAGCGTATACCCATTTTAATGTCAACAACGCACTTTATTGCTCCCATCCCATGAAAAAGTGTTCACTGAGTTCCCGTGTATCATTCGGGCGTTTAAATAAATTTTTCATCTAGACTAAATAATAAACCCATCACGGTAATCAAAAAGGCTTCATTCGTTGTCATTTGTTGGGGGTGCTGTGTTCTTATCAATATAATTTAATTTAATAATGTGGCCTTTTTTATATATTAGGTAGAAAGTGAACCAACTTTAAAAAGTTATACAGCATCTTTCTCATCCCCAAAATGTAAAAGTGTAAAAAAAAAATTTGTGAAGCCTAAAATAAAGGCATGTCCCGAGCCCGGGGCTTGCGCGATTCATTTAAAATGAAGTGAAGATGTAAACGCTATCGTAATAATAGCTTTTTTATTTCAAAGATGGCGGGATAAAGATCCCAATTTTAACGGCGGTTTTGCGCTTTATTTCCTACATAAACTTTCCACATGTTTAACTGTTTAGCAATTTATTTTGTTGATATTAAAATGTCTTTTGTGAATAAGTGGGGATAGCATTCGTCTGGATAGTAAATATTTGTAGGCTTGGATTTCACCTGTTTCAAACAAACGACCAGACTAAACGTAGCATGGGTGAAAACTCACAACACACAATACCTGAATCTATTTTCTACGCGCGCGCTACGTTCGAAGCTACGGCTGAGGTAATATCCCACTGTAAGGCACAGACCTTCCCACACAGAATAGGCAATGGCAACACAATATTTGATGTGGGCAAGATATATGTCGCGAGGCCCCCTAATGGATCGTCAACCAAGTGGACGGATTTATATACAAATTTTATTTAAAATATGCAAACTTCTTAATGTAATTGTTTAAAAAAAGAATGCCGTAGTAAGCTTAGTATTGCCAGATACTTGCTTGAGTTAATATATCCATATTTGCGTTTGCGGGCCTTCGAAGCGCGAGGCCCCTTGCACCGCGAGGCCATAGGCGGTGTCCCGCGTCGCCCACGCCTTACCCCGCCCCTGAGAATAGGTATGAGTAGATTAGGACGAAACCAGCCAGATGGGTCCGATGTGAATTTTCGTAATAGAACCAATCTTAAAACTAACCTGCACTTCAACTTTGTGTACGATTACACGACCAAGGTCGTAAAATAATATAGGAAACCGTGTTTTACAATTTATGAACCTTTATTGCTGAGCAAACTGCCTATGTAATGTGCGTAATTACAAATAAGGTATCACAGGCGCAAGTAGATGAGCCTCCTCGTATCTGCATAGTTTAATATGCAGCTTTAGTGGTGTTTTGAATTGGTAATAAGATAGTATTATAGTAATTATAACTATGGATATGTCTCAGACTTAATAGGCAGCGTTGTTTACAAACGATTATAAGTTTTTATTAATAAATACACATGCCAGCCCTCATTACTACATGCCTCTAACATCTACAGAGAGGGTGGCTAAAAATCCGCGTTGCGTAGGAACACTATCCTACGCTAGCTAAAGCTGATCCCCTTTTGATCAGCTATAAAATTGCGGTTTCTTTATATTTCATGTTAGTTTTTTATGTAACTAATGATTTGTAAATTTTTGATATGATTGGTACTTTTTTTTAATTATTAAGCAAGATTATGTGGACTCGATGGTCGAAGGGCTTGTGCGTACTGTTGACGATTGCACAAGTTAAGAAACTATCATAACGGCCGCTCGTTAGACGGGTGATCAAATATATATTATAATACATGAATATCCATCACCATTCACACAATTCCATGTATCCCCAAATTAAGCATTTAGGCCTGTAATATGTTGACTAAACATACTTATATACATTTAAGTAATCTAACGTTACAACTGCGTCTGAACTAGGTTTTAAGCCGACTCAAGACGACAGTGGTCATCCCTAGGAAACAGTTTGGTTTGGAAGAAGTATTCAAAAACCTACAATCGTAAAGGAGCACATGTGAATTTTCAAAGAATACGATGCTAAACCTTTATTAAAATGAATACATTATAAAGGTGGGACAGCAATTTCTTTAAATTTATTAAAAATAAAGCGTTATGTCTCGCCTCTAGTTGATAGCACTTAGACCATATTCATAACGCATTAATAACAACCGAGGGCCAATTATACCTACTCATATTCATTATAACGAGGTGTACAAAGGAAGACTTAGCAGATCATCTAATAAGGAAGCTTACATGTAGATCAGGTTACACCTACATACAAACGGAGGCCCGTATGCAGTATACATTAGAGCCTATTAATTTGTTGTTTAACTGCCGTGTAGTAGGTTCAATTGAGTGATTTGGTAGGCATCTAATCTCAAACGCTAATAGGGAACATGCAAATGTAATATAAATGAATATTTTGATATTAAAATAACATAAAAGAAGGGTCACCGCAAGGTTTATATTTTAATTTACGCTGTTTTTTAAAAATAATTACGAGTTGAAATTACTTGAAATGGAACGTAAATTAAAACACCAATCACTGTCTTTTACGTCATCTTTGTATGACATATTATTTTGACGTTAAAGGTTTAGTAAAAAGTGAACATTAAAACGACAAAATCGCCATTTTTCGAATTAAAATGAAATTTAGGACTCCAGGAAGCTACCAAAGTTAATGTTGACATGGTTGTAATTTATTTTTGTCGGAAGTGAGTTTTACAAACCGCAATAAGCCTGATGCGAAATATGAACTTTTTACGGTACTTTATTGTAATATCAAAGCATAATATCTATTGATAATCTAGAAATGATTGTTTTTCATCACCTAACATCAAAATGAAAATAGTGAGCAAAAAGAAAAGGTGATATTTTAACTCATCACAGTGTGAGTTGAAATTACTTGAAATGGAACGTAAATTAAAACACCAATCACTGTCTTTTACGTCATCTATGTATGACATATTATTTTGACGTTAAAGGTTTAGTAAAAAGTGAACATTAAAACGACAAAACGCCATTTTTCGAAAAAAATGAAAATTTAGGACTCCAGGAAGCTACCAAAGTTAATGTTGACATGGTTGTAATTTATTTTTGTTGGAAGTGAGTTTTACAAACCGCAATAAGCCTGATGCGAAATATGAACTTTTTACGGTACTTTATTGAAATATCAAAGCATAATATCTATTGATAATCTAGAAATGATTGTTTTTCATCACCTAACATCAAAATGAAAGTAGTGAGCAAAAAGAAAAGGTTATATTTTAACTCATCACAGTGTGAGCAGAAACTGGTTGGAAAATGCTACCCTGAGGATTTCCACATGCAACTGCCCTGTGCAGTCCTCATCCATGGCACTTACACTACACTCTAAAGATGAACCAGGAACAGAGAAGAAATAATAATAATATCCTTTGTTTTAAAAAATCATTATTTTATTTATATCATAATTGTGTAAGTTTGTATGTTTTTGTGACTGTAATATAATAAATCAATATTAAACTTGGTGTATTTTCATTGCTTACAAGAATTTTACGATTTTTTATAATTGCTGATTCAGGTGTCAAAGGCATTATACTGTTTGAGCATTCAAAAATATTTATTTATTTATTTGGAAAACCAACAGCATTTTAGCACATTTAAACAAAACAGTTAACAAAACAGAAGCCAAAACAGTTTTCACTTATTAATAATACAGTGTCGCTTAGAAATTATGTATATCTCTTAATTTAAGATAACACCAACAATATCATTGTAACATTAAATACAACTGTAGATATAAACCTCATTCATTTAACAATCTTTTAAACCTAACTAACTTATTAACAAAAATATCTATGTGGCAATATTTTTTATTATATTGACTAACAGCTCTTAATATAAAACGGTTGCATGCATAATTAGTACGACAAGTGGGATTCTGCGAAAGTGTCGCGTGCTCTCAGGTTGGCTCTTGGACATTTTAAATAGATTTGACTTAGCAGATAGGGCGACTCCACAAAGCCATTTATGATTTTATTCAATAGTAGTTGATCTCTATGCTCTCTTCTTAGTTCGAGAGTTGGAATGTTAACTAAGTAAGTATTAAATTTGTATTTCATTCTTTTGATAAATTTGATTTGAATCTTTTCTATTGAATTTATATAAATTGAATAACGGGTATAAATAAATATGGGGTATGAGCATCTCTATTCACAAAGTTTTTAAACTTTTTAACATGATTCCTATCTTACAATAAAGAGTTATAGACAACTTTGTAATTGTATTTGTATTAGGTAGGTAAATATGTTTGTTTTTCATACAAGCAGATGAAGAATAACAAGTATATTCTAACATCATAGTCGTCTTCACCGCATCGACAAATAGTTTGAGAAATAATTCATTTGTCTTCACAGCTCGAAATCTCTTTTTTTCCGGTTTTGTGTCAGTCAAAAACAATATGATTGTTATTAGATGAACACATTGGCACAATGTATGGTCAACACAGCTTTTTTTCTGGAGTATCAATTCATTATATCCATACATTATTAGTCATTTAAAATTCTTATAAATTAGGTCTCGACAGTCGAGAAAAAATGCAAAAATATGAATGGCCTTGAAGAAAAGGAGGAACATTCACATATCTGACGTCAAACGTCACGCCAGCCCGTTTTGGCGCGAAATTTGAAATTGACAATTTCAAACCGCATTTTTATGCAGAAAATGACAGTTTTTTATTTTTAAATATACTTGTAGTCTATTCCTAATGTAGTTCTTTAAATTAAACACAAATATAAAATTTGTGCATTATTGTCATAGATTTGCTCCTCAGTCAAATTAGCTATGTTAAGTGCACACAATAAGTCACAATAAAAAATAGTTAGTAATCTTGTTGTATATCACATGTATCATAATTATCTGTCATTTATGGTAGATTAGATTCACTAGTACCTGAATTAATTTAGTATTTATTATTTTTATTTGAGTTTTTGGAGGCTTTTCAGGCTATTACAGTCCTGTAGGCACCTCGACCTAGATGATTAATGATTTCATTCTTAAAAGCAATACATACTCGTATAAAGAGTAAAAAATTAAAATAAACTTTTTTACTGTGTACCTATGCTATCATAGGTACATAAAGCATTGCTGATAAGTTTTGACAGGATCAATCCAGACCCTAGTAACGTTAATATGATGAAACGAGAAAAAAATAAAAATAAATAAATTGTGACATCAATTTTAATAAAAAATCCGGAAATTGTAATGGTTACTAACGCATACAAGGTTATATTACGTCTATGCATAGGCTTTCAACTAATAAAGCCTTCAAAGTCAAACCATGATAGATAACAATGTCATTTTTCACAAGGTTCTGTAATAAATCGCTGTAGACATACTTTTTATCTGATCTTTTTAACACCGATAGCTAATATCTTGCGTAACGAATTAATGCGACACTTGTAAAACTCATGTGCTACGCGTTCTGATCCATTTTATATATCACCTGTACATATAGTCTAGGCCCACAGGTTTGTTAAATGACAGAACGGTTTGTCATTTATAAACATACGGTCGGTTAGTTTCCGTATTGGTATTTGATAGATAAGTTAATGATATACACATTATACTGTTTAATTATATATACATGATACATACTAAAGCCATTATGTCTGGTGCTGGGAAGACGCCTTCTTCAATGACATTTATCATCGGTATTTTCGAGCTGAAACTCCCCACACGACATGCAAAGCGATAACAACAATAACAAATATTTTATTTCCGTAACTTAGTCTAAATAACAAATTCATTGTCGGAACCCTTTAGGCGATTATATTTGAAGTGGAAGAACCACTCTACCAACAGGCAGTTACAAAAATCGACATAAATACTTTGAATACACTCCAAAAACAAAATCAAGATACTTTATATTACCTGCTGCTCTGTGTGTGTGTGGGTGTATAGTTTTTTATCTTAAAGTGTACAGGACGGTTAAGACACTCACCTGAAGGTAAGTGATACGCCTGACCATAACAGATGTTGAAGAGAAAAGGAAATATAAAAAATCATGATCTATGATAAATAAAATTAAAGGTAGTCTCAGTACACTTAATATATGTACACAATGATAATAGTATATTCCACTGTAATCTGTATCACATCTAGTGTATCCATTAAACTTTTTATGTAAGAAACTGTAAAGATATGTACGTATATGTATATGGTATGATTTCATTATTACAAAATACCGCAATAAACTTAACAGAAGTACAACAATAAATGTCTAGTTAGTGAATAATTGGCAATGCTTATTTATATAAATAATATATAAATAAGCCTTGCCAATATATGTAGGTGGCTCAATGGTGTGGACTGTCGCCTTCCTACCGGGAGGGCTGAGGTTCAAATCCCGACACGTACCAATGTGTTTTCGAATTTACGTACGTTATCCGACGCTCTTACGGTAAAGGAAAACATCGTGAGGATGTACACCTTCATGCACGCCTGCGAAGAGATTCGGAGGTTGTGTGTGAAGTCGTCCAATCCGCACTGGGCCCGCGTGGACGACTAATCACCCTATACGGATAGGCTCGTGCCCTCGGTGGGGACGTTTAATGAGCTGATGATGATGATTTATAAATCAATATGAATCATCATTTTTATTATTATTATGAATTGGATATTGCGTTATTTATATCAGAAACAATTGAAATCCAATGTCACATGTGATAAAAGTCATAGTAATGGGTATATGACTTTAATTATAGAGACTAGCCCCAGAATGGTTTCCGAAAGTACCTAAGTGCCTACTCGTACTTATTCTGTATCCTTATTTTAAATGCCGTAGTAACGAAAACCACTATCCTTACTGACTGATAGACAGCGTGAGCTCCTGAAATCATGAAGATGAAATAAAACATGGTTCTTGTATAATGTAGGAAAACACTTTTATGAAGAGCTCTAAATCTTCAATAAACGACGACGACGGTGTAATGGTTGAGACGTCGGCTCTTACACCAAGGGTTCCGGGTTCGATCCCCGGGCAGTACAAACATTTGTGTGCATGAACATGTCTGTTTGTATTGGTCTGGGAGTTTTCTACGAATAATATGTATGTTTTTACAAATTAAAAGTATATAAGTATGTTTATGCGTTGTTTAGTACCCATATTACAGGCTATATGCTTAGTTTGGGACTAGATGGCCCAGTGTGTATATCAGTAGATATTTATTTATAAAATACGTATACTACAGTGTTTCCCGAAAAGTACGGTATAGTTTTGACAGATCGAAGACAAATTCTGATACTCAATCTTAAACTATTTTTATTCTTTAAATATTTTACACATAGGTACTTTTGAAACGTCAGTAGTTTTTATTTAATCTAACACATTTTCAATTACATTGCATTATTGTTTAGAGAGTTACGTCCGTCATTTACAAACAAAACATTTTTGTTTATTACAAATATTTTGTGTCTAGAGCACCTGCAAATTTTTGGAGATTTTCAAATTCCTGGTGGAAAGGGAGAATAATGTAGATAATTTACGGATTGATAACGTCTTAATAGACGTGGGTGGAAAGCTTCTTTCTATAAAGTACAAAATACCAACAGGAACAATGATCGTATGTCGGTGAATACAAAGCAGTACCTTTGTTAGTCACACTCATAAATGTTCATTAGGAAATCTATTAGGACAGATATTGTGAATCGGAATTATGACTATGTTTGTTGACGGTGTAGGTTTAAATGACATTTGTTAAGTGAGTACAGACTATGAATAAAATATAACCATATTTGATTGCTTTTACAAAAAATATATAAATAAATTGTTATTACAATAAAATTTTGCTTTTATAAAATTGACATGAATAAGACAATGCTTTAGAGAAAAATCGAATTTAGGATTCTTGCGGCCTTATTGTTTTAAAGCTATCACTTTTAGAAAACCATCATTAGAATATTGATTTGAGGTAGAGGCTCCTTAAACACTGGATACATATCGGAGCTATGAACTATGGGTGAAATAAAAGCAAACCAAGTAAATAAATATATACAAGTAAAATCAATACATAAAATATGATTAATTTGATTTAAAACACAATTTGTTTTCTCTTGTTTAACATATCACAATACCTACACTGAAGGACGCAGCCTTGTTACATTATGCGCCTAATCAAAATATTTTTTTTAATTATACTTATTCAGAAACATTTATATTCAATTATATTACATTCATACAGTACCTAGGGTTTTTTGTATCAGTTACGTCTCCTATTCCAATTATCCCGGAAAATAAATGTGGGAATTGGCAGAGCATTACGCATGGAAAGGCATCCGCATATTTGCGGTTAGTTCCTTTGCTTTATCAATAGTTATGCGGGGTATTACGGTACAATCACATCTCATAAATTTACTCTGCCATTTGTACACTGCTTCTCGTATTAACAGGATTTAGTATAAATCTATGACAAGGAAGTCAATGAACTTTTAATTCTGTACAGGCGATTTTTATAATCATACCAGAATTCAACTTTCACTGCTTGGCAAGTACCATAAAATGGATTGTGGATATAAGAAGAACATCAATGGAATTATCCAGTTCAATCGACACGCCTATTGAACATTAAGTTTCCTGAGGTGAGATATGCCGCGCGTAATGCGTGGGCGTCAAATGCACGATCTAACAGTTAATACCAACAAAGCTTTGTTACACTGCACGAATGTACTGTTAAATAAGTTTGTGAAACTAAGTTAAATCATACAAAGTATATAGGGTGAAAAATTACATACGGACATCAGTTAGAAGAGCTTTAACTTACATAAATTTTGTATATTAAGTATAAATTAAGATTGTATATTATTTTTATCTGGCGACCCCTAATAAGCAACGGACTCGCCCGACAATTGAACCCTTAACCAGGCTTTGATTAAAAAGAGAGCAAAAGCATTTAACTATTATAAACGAAAACAAACAATAAGCAATGCTATGTCAACTTAAGGATTACGTTCCGTAATCGCTTAAGAATGAAGGCATATAAAGAAGTCTAGTTCAGCACTAAACCGAAAATTACGATGATGAATAACAAGAGCGTCGGTGGCTCTTTGGTATGAACTGCTGCCTTTTGATCTGGAGAGCGCAGGGTTCAAATCCCTCCACGTTTCAATGTCTTGTCTTGCACACGGCTCCGAAGAAATTCAAATATTGTGCGTGAAATTAACCAATCCACACTGAACCCGCGGATACGACTACGGCCTAAACATTCGGTACGGGAAGGCTCGTGTTACTCGGTGGGGACGTTTAATGAGCTAATAATGATGACTCAACTATTAACTATAACCATACAGTTTGATAAGCTTGTGACAACCTTAATGTTAACTCAATAAGTATGTAATTATTACACCACAGTAGACAATTAAAAAAAAATGTTTTACATAAATACTTGTATGGAAAATAAAATGATTTAGCCTTCAACATACTGCACTGCATACTGGTTCCAGGCACAAATTGGGGGAGACCTAAATGGTCTCCCCCAATTTGTGCCTGGAACCCGGTCCTCTGTTTACTCATCCAACTTCTAGCAGCGAGCGACGTCTCACATTTTTTTTGTGAATGTACCTATTCATATAACTTTGAGTGTTTTGATTGTTAAACCTGCGATCACAGCATCAGCTTATGACGCTCAAAAGTTGTCAAGATCTTTATTGTTGCCACTTGAAGCACTTCTATTTTGTAAAAACCGGCCAAGTGCGAGTCGGACTCGCGCACCGAGGGTTCCGTACAAACCTGCAAGGTTTACCAATTAGATCTAAGTATTTGATATGAATTTCAACTTTATAGCTCTACGCGTTCATGAGGAAAAAAGTAATAAGTTTATATTTATTAAAAAATAAATATATATTTTGTAATGTAACTAAAAATTTAAGGTTTTCGGAATTTTTCCTTTGTGTGCTATAAAACGTTGCTTCATGCCAAATTTCAAGATTCTAGGTCGACTGGAAGTACCCTTTAGGTTTTGATTCCCTTGCGAGTTTCAAAATATGCAGCTTAAATTGCTGTTTCTTTTGATTGCGTTGACATAGGAGTTTGATTTTGTTACAGCTTAAAAGTATTATAGACCTGAGTAATTGATATAAATTTCAGCTCCATACCTCCACGCGTTCCTGAGAAAAAGGGTCTTGACAGACGGACGGACGGACAGACGGACAACAAAGTGATCCTATAAGGGTTCCGTTTTTTTCCTTATGAGGTACGGAACCCTAAAAAAAAATTAGCAATCGAGGTGACACCCCCTTTGATGGTAAGGGACAATTGTCGCCTATCGTCATCAGCTCATTATACGTCCCTATGATATGTAAATAGCTCGACTATGGTGCACTGCGAAGTTGTGACGTAAAGACATTACTTCATAGTATCCAGTAATTCACTATCTCATCCTTCAGCCGAGAACATAGTTAAACCAAAAGCAAAACTGTTATGGCGGGAGAAATAGGAGACTATTTAAGAAGTGTACTTTTATCTAAGTATCTAAAATTTATATACCAATTACTTAAGCTTCTTAGCAATGAATTCACACTTTCCATTAATTTATGCAACAAGAATTTAATTTATTCATAAGCTATTGCTAAGTAATTTCGCAATGGATACACCTAAACAACTGTAAATTGATTTACATAGAGGAAACGTTCATCTTTTTCGCGTAATCGCGTCCCTAATCCTGGTTTAAATAAGGCTTACACTGACAAATATTGCAATAATAAAATTAACAAACACCCGAACAGACGTATGGAAGAGACAGCCCTTGGATAATACAAGGCGAATACAATAAATTTTAGTATTATTCAGGATATTGTCAAGAGTTCAAATTTATGGGCCCTACATTGCTTTCGTGTGTATTAGAATACTGCGAAACTAGCTGATAACTGCAGCATAGAATATCGTAGATGTATTCAAATTAGACGCGTGATAAAGTACGCACCAAAAGATAAAACAAAGTCAATTCGATAACTGCAACAATGTATCTGTAACTCTAAGTAAATTTAATACAGTTATTAGTAACACTATTTTTATGAGAAAATCTAGCATTAAACTCGACAAGGTAACACAGAGCAGTAAGTCTACATGGTAATGTTAATTTAGTATAACTTGTACTCCCGAAATTTGACTGTCAATCTTACCCTTGGGCTCTTACTTATGTAGACGATTTTCTTAAATCATGGTCGCCGAACATAATTATGTTATTTTTATGTCAGTGACTTTTTCACCCCTTTGTCGCTAACAAGAACGTGTGAAGGCCAAACATTAATCACTACTTCATTAACTGCCAAGTAACCTATTAGAAATATTGAAAAAAATACTAAATCATTTCGCCAAGTAATTGATTTACCACAGTCGAATAACAAATTACTCGAGCATAATTATTAATAAAATTTAAATTCATCCTTTATATATTCGAAACTGCCTAATTTTGCATAAAAAATATATAGTCGAATGTCACAAGAATCAAGCTTACACAATAAACCATAATCTCCAGTTAAAGCATAACCTATTCGCGGAAGCTTTGTTATCGAAAGTATTTGTTATATCATATCATAACCTATAATAATATATTGTCGAACAGGATCCGTAATGACCAACAATTGGATTTATCGATGTACCTGTAGTTTGCATGAGGGGTGAGGTGCGTGGGAGGGGAGGTCGGGCGTGGTCGGCGCCGGCCGCTCTCCTTGACTCCAACGTCAAGCATCGAATGATCTCTGCTAGTATACACTGACAACGCATTTTGGTATTTGCTCTATTTTTTTGGTACTTAATTTGTTTTTCGACCGGTACTAGGGTGAAAGGTTTCATAAGTGCGTTCACGGAAAGAAAAAAGACAGTGGTCCTACTAGAGGGATTCTGACAGTTTGATCCTTGTGGAAGTCATTCTTTTATCAGTTAAAACATAAGATAATATTGATGATGATGATGATGACTGAATCCTTTTTTCATAAAGTCAACGTAACTATATAAGCTATTAACGATTTAGTAAAGTTGTTAAAATATTTCAATCAGTCAGTTATATCGGCTGTACAGTCCATTGCTGAATAAGTCCATACTCATTTTTTTATTTGTATATTAAAAACAGATCTTTCACATTAGCGGTAAACTACTCACATTGAATTATAAACCCCCATGATGTTTTTTTGAACCAGTGGACTCAGTTGACCTATTCTCTTTCTCGCCAATGCATCTTTTATAGATTACGGTACATTATTTGGTGGATGGCCTAAGTCTTTTTTATGTTTCGTTGGCAAAAAGCTTGAAATTATAATACTATAATATAATGATTGACTAAACAGTGACCTTTAATAAAAATATTTATTAAGAACAACCACCAAAAAACCATCAAATCATTATTTAAATTATAAAGCTATGAATAAAGTGGTGCCTTAGTTAGGAGGTAGCCGCGGCATGCACACCTTTATTAACAGTCGTTGAAACAAAAGAGAATTGCTTATAAGTACATTACTTTAATTGTAATCATTGCCAGCTAGAGCCAGTACAGCTTTTTTTTCTTGGCTTCATCACAAATAATATAATATTATCGAGTGCAAATATCAAGCAAACACGAGCGCAGTACACCCGGAGTGAATGTGGCGACTGTACGGGTGGACGCGGGCGGTGATAACGCGGCACGCTGTTATCACACCGCCGGGTAATGCAACTGGGCTTTAGGTTTTGTGCTAACTCCATTGTAAGATGTGGCTTTGCGCCCGCTTGTGTAATTTTCATATAATGTCGTTTATATTAAAATTAGTCACACCAGGACGTAAGTTTGACTTTTATACGAAACAGCTCAGCAGCTAACTACCATGGTCTTAGCTTAGATTGCAACTTGGTTTGAAAGTTAAATTACCGGGTATAAGAGACCTACCATCTGTTGTCTCGGGTGACGGGCACAGTGTGGTGTTGATGGAGAATAATAACTGTCTATTAGATGTTGGTTTCCTTCAATTTCACTCTGTCATAGTCAGGCACATCACTCAACATCAGGTGAGCGTCCTCATCGTCCTGTTTATTACATAACACAAAAAAGTTGTTAGTTCAATTTTCATGAAGTATATAGTAGAAGACATTAGAATGGAACTACTTAAGAGCAACGAGGGTTCATCAATTTACAAGCAACTGGAAGAATAACTCAGTGATTAGTGAAGTAGACCTAGTTATATTTGCTCTACCACGAACCATCTTTAAAAACGTAGTAATTTTTATAATATTAATGTCCACTGTTAATATAAGCCACTGACATTTAAGAGCAGGTTACTAAACAACTGATAAACATACTTCTATATTTTTTGTAAACACATACATAATAAATATACAAACACCTAGACCGAAAAAAAATTTAATTCTGACTGTTATCCCATTCCCCCTTTAACCAATTCTTTTGCCCCATGCGCGGAGCACTAACATAATATTATAATAATCAAAATACAAAATAATCTTAAACTAAAAAGAGTACGGACCATGAGTCTGTAGATGTAATTTTATAATTAAAAAAAAACACCTGGACCGATACAAACATACATATTAATGCACACAAATATTTGTAATGCCCCGGGATTTAACCCGGAATCCTCGAGGAAGAACTGAAAAATCATACCCTTTTATTGTCACGTTGATAATTTTATCAACTTATTACACACATTTCTATTCAACCTATCGCAGTCCACTGCTGGACATAGGTCTCCCCCATTTTGCGCCAGATATCCCGGTCCTCCGCTTTTCTCATCCAGCCTCCACCAGCGACCTTTCGACCTTTATTTCACACATTTACCTAAACTTAATAAAAATACTTACATATAAAAGACAAAATAAATAAATAAAGCATAATGAACAAGTTCTCTTTGACATTTTCGTTCATCATTTTACAACAAGCTCCTAAGACAATGCCATTAATAAATAGGCTTGCAATAAAATAAACCGCGTATTGATTTCTATTGATTTTGAATATATATGCAATCATGTGATTGATTGATTCTGTTTTTTGTTACCGACATTATTGTTGTTTCTCATTATTGTGTCGGCGATAGATAATAGAACAAGGGAGAAAAAGACACAGAAGGCTTATTTAGACGTAAGATTGAATTTTCAAAATCTTCAACAAATAATTTAGGATTTTGTCTCCTTATTCGTGTACCTTAACCCTTTGTTAAACAATTACGCCTAAAAGCGCCAGACACAATGATAATAACAGATTTTTATTGTGTCTGGATTCCTGGCGTTCAATGGGCTGAATAAAAATATGATTCTTTGATCAAATTTTGTGTCATTAAACTTTTGGTACAGCCCATCTATAACGTCCCTGTAAGGTACAGTCTTTACCGATCAGCATGGGTAGGGAAAGGGAAGGAAAGATTAGACCGTAATGCTACACACAAGACTGATGCACATTGGAGTGTTAACGACTTCTAACCTAAATTGAAACCGCAACCGGTTCAACGTGTTCTTAAAATATGCAATTATCTTATTTTAGACTTTTAGGTGATTTTCCCTTCATTGTCCTAAACAAACTGGAAAACAGCACTAAGTGATTTTTACTCGTAATATGACGTCTTTTAAATTCTCGTATGCATTGCTCACGGATAATGCTCTAAACTCAGCGCATAGACCACTAGACCACAATGGCGGCTATTGCATGAAAATGTATTTGAAATTATATCTTGTTCCATCTTATATGAGTAGAACCTTCTGAACAAAGTCTTATCTATTAACATCTGACTAATGATCTATCGACATCGGCCGGACGGACCAGTACGACAAATATCCGCGATTACTTCGCAGTAACTTACACATTAATTATTAAATCAGAACACCTCCGAGTCGCGGATCTGTGTCGTTCCGACAAACCAATGCGGACTTCATAAAATCAATTAACATTTACATCACAATTACATGACAATTTGACTTATAATGTATTCTTAAACTTTAAGTCGGACATTCGTATGTTAATTATGGAGGTATTATGACAATTATTGAGTGAATAAAGATACAAAGCGTATACTCTGATCAGTGGGTCAATATGAAAATTTCTGTGTGTTGACATAGGTGAACAGGCGGTCTGCCCGCTCACCTGATGGTAAGTGATACGCCTAACCATTAGAGAAATCAATGACAGAAGATATGCATTATTTTCCTAGACGACAAAATTTTACCAGCTACAGTGCCGTCATCCCGAAACACAGAAGTGCAATACACTCCTATTTTAAGGGACGATATCTGGCACTGCGGTGGTACCTACCTACACTCAGTATTGAGTCTACAGAAAATGAACAGTATTTTTATTTTAAATATGTACATTTTTCATTCAATTTCTCGCACAACTTACTCATTTACAATTTGTTTAAAAATCACGTAAAAAAAATGAGTCATTAAATGAGTGAACTCATTTTTATTTAGTTAATACATGCTCATTGCTATCATCAGCATTCATTACTTATAAGCATTACAAATGATAAATGTTTGCATGCTGAAAACAGTATTTCGTTAACTCTATTTTTACTCAACAGTTCAAAGTATAATTTAGTGAAAAACAGTATAATACTGTTTTAAATATTATATTATATAATTAAAGGTAATACAACCATTCAAATAAACAAAGTGGGCCTTCTAACCAATTCATTCTTGAATCTACAGCAATACTAACATATCCTCCGAACTCTCAGCTAAAGTCAAAGAATATTTTGTTCAGCGTAAAAAGGGTCGTTTTCAACGAAATCTACAAATTATACACGAATTCAAACATGATATTGTATTAAATGTTATTCAAACCATACTGACTTTTATAATATAGCGATAAAGCTTAAATTACAACTTTAATCTCGAACGTGAATGCACCTGTG
This sequence comes from Leucinodes orbonalis, assembly GCA_019425675.1. NCBI lineage: Eukaryota > Metazoa > Arthropoda > Insecta > Lepidoptera > Crambidae > Leucinodes > Leucinodes orbonalis. Next base: position 29,571 of record PQWD01007962.1, read on the forward strand.
CTTATTTGGAACAAGGTATAGCGATTTTCTTAGTATCGCTTCATTTGACAAAATTGAGTTGTAAAACTTAACGATACAATCTGAGAAAGCATACGGCAATGCATACATTATTGTGTTGTTTTTCGAATGCAAACAGCATTCGAAAAACTATTGCAGCCAGAAATACCTAAATATATATATTTAAACAAATCAACAATTAATATTTAGTTATATTTACTATATAATATAATATTTAAAACTAACGAAACGTACTAATGACATAACGACTGCTTTCACTCTCTCTCTCTATAATTATTGCAGTCCACTGCAGGACATACTTCTTTATAAGCGGTCCGCCGCTTTTCTGATACAGGCTCTGTCAGGAACTTTTTGGAAATTATCAGTCCATTGGATAAGAAGGCAACAAATGCTACGCTTGCCAAACGCGGTCTCTATTTTGTGAACTGAATTTTTGCTAATAGTTAACAATCAATATCAAAGACGGAAAAATCCTCAAAATAGCGACAAGAATACCTTGCATTTATTTGGAAATGTATCATGTGTACCAACCTTGATACATATTATACATTTCCAAATAAATTATATGATCTGGAAATGTCCCTACACCTTATTATTGCTTGATATTACTGACGATTCATTTGACCACCGGGTAAGTCCAAAATTACTTCAACATCACCCTTTATATGGAATGACATTACAATACTGGATCTGAATACTGTAATTATTATTTTGAAATTTAATAATGTTGGAGCAGTTCTGACCTTTTTACTGAGGCGATACATTTCAGCGAACTGCAGCGAAAGGTAAAGACGTAAAGTTTTAATTCATTCCTTGATAAGTTTTGTCGTGCTTAAATTCGTTAATAATGCAAATGTAGTAAAAACCAACATTAATACAATAAAAGTATAGGTATTAATAAAATCGGCACTGAATTCTCTTTTCAACATATTATTGCAGTCCACTTCAAGACTTAGGCTTCGCTCATTATACGGCTGTTATATCGGATCTTTCACTTTTGTTATGCATCCTCAACAAGTGACCTCCGTCCATTGGACCAAAAGGCACCTTACGCTACACTTTTAAAGACATCGTCTCGACTTCAGACCTCGTTTGGACCAGGCTTAAGTAGTTAGTTCCTTAGTTCTTAGTCCCACTCTGAACACGTAATTATTCGATGACGACCCATTTGGTGCAATGACATCAGCTATTACACCAAGGGTTTCCGTTCGATCCCCGGGTAGTATAAACATTTGTGTTCATGAACATGTCTGTTTGTAATGGTCTGGGTGTTTTCTATCTATAATTTGTATGTATTTACAAAAAAATATATAAGTATGGTTATCAGTTGTTTAGTACCCTTACTACAAGCTCTTCGCTTAAACTGGGGCCAAATAGCGCTGTATGAATGTCAGTGAATATTAATTTATTCTAAACAGCACTACCATAGTTTGCGACGTTGGACCATTTATAAAATTAACTACTCATGCATTTCTTAACTTCTTATATACCTCCGCACCGTGATTGAGATTTACGTATTTTAGTCTACCGTCACCACACGTCAACTTTTAATGTAATTAACAATAATCATTGAACGAATATTACCGCTATTTTCAACCAATATTGAGATCCAAATTACCTCTATTAACGATTACAAAATTGTTTATCAGCTCCTGGAGGGCCTTATCTATGCCATCAGAAAGACAGCAACATCCGTTTACTAGCACTAACTCGTACCTCACTGCTACTGGGGTATCTGAGATTTAAAGAAAAGATAATATCAGAGAAATTAGCTGCAGGACTTACATATCCTATGCAGTATTTTCTATGTTGAAACTATGCTAGCTTTTATTGGTAGTGGCACAATTATTTGTTTCTAAATCGTAAACGTAAAGGCCTTCATGAAAGAATTGCAAAAAATGGCGATCGATGAAATACAATGGTTGAGATTTCAGCTACTATACCAAAGATTCCAGTTGCCATCTTCGTGCCATATAAATATTTCGCACCTTTCATACTAAAGGGGCACATCTCAAAAAATAGCGTTTTTGAGTTTTACTTATAAACGGGTCCAAAATCAACACATCTACATGACGCCCTTGGTAGAAAGAGTCAGAACGCGCAATAAAGCCACGAAAAAAGTTTATGCCTTTTTCATATTTCCGAGTAAAGTGTGTAATTTTAATAATGCTGGGATAAACTAAAAATTCATAACTAACGGACATACTCTTATAATATTCTGTTATTTTGCAATTAATGTTTTAATTTATTTATGACTGATTTTGTGAAAACAGAAGCGCTCAAGAATCTTCAAACGCGTTTTCCCAACAATCATATTTTTCGAATTGTGCCCCTGTAATATGAAAGGTGCGATTTGTGTGCATGAATAATTTATTTTGTTTTCATCATCATCATCAGCTCATTGAACGTCCCCAACGAGGGGCACGAACCTATCCGTATAGAGTAAATAGGCCTTAGTCGTCCCCGCGGGCCCAGTGCGGATTGGCCGAGTTTACGCACAACCTTTAAACCTCTTCGCAGGGGTGTGCAGGTTTCCTCATGATGTTTTCCTTCACCGTAAGAGCGTCGGATAACGTACATATAATTTCAAAAATTCGAAAACGTATTGGTCTGTGGCGGGATTTGAACTTCAGCCCCCCCCCGGTAGGAGGTCAACAGTTCACACCATTGAGCCACCGACGCTCTATATTGTTTTGCTCTATATTGAGTTTGTATTGGTTCATATTTTTTTGACAACCCATTTGGTGTAATGGTTGTAACGGCTCCTACACTAAGGGTTCCGGGTTCAATCCCCGGGCAGTATAAACATTTGTGTGCATGAACATGTCTGTTTGTAAAGTTCTGCGTGTTTTCTAAGTATAATATGTATGGTTTTAGAAATAAAAATATAAGTATGTTTATCAATTGTTTAGTACCCGCAATACAAACTTCACGCTTAACTTGGGACTAGGTGGTCTCGTGTGAATGGCAGTCACCTTCTTAATTTTTCATTGATAATTTTGAAGCTGTTGATTATTTTAAAGGAATTATACTCGATAAGTAAAGTACCACGTCGTGTACGTATTAAGTGAAATGTACGTATGTAATTTCTATTGTTAATAACTTGTACATTGAGTTTATAATTAGTCAAAACGATATATATTCTGTTTGGTATACCTTTGTCTACTATTTCGCGTATATGAGCATGTTTATTTTTTTGTTTGTATTGAGTGTACTCAATACATTGCTGACATCTTTTAGCATTCTAGTACTCCAATTTATCATTGTTATACAGACATTAAATAATACTCCTCGAAAAGACGCGTGATAGTTGTTTTACAGTAGCATATCAGTTATGCAGCAATTAACCTGTCACTGATGACAATGACCAACTCCTAGTATTACTCGTGCGTACTTCTCGCCATCTCAAAAGGAAATATGCGATCAATAGCGGAATACTTACTTGTTTTAAACTACTACACTATACGTTTTTTCTATCGCAATACTATCTGCTAATTACATTGCGAATAATTTCTTGTTTGAGATGAGGTATGATTCCGATACCCACGCAGACGAACTTATATCGAGACTTATAACTATAACTTATAGACGAAAATATGGAATTGATTATACAGTTATTCTATTATTATTCGCTTTACATGATCGTCTTGAGGCAGACCCCACCAGTACAACTTTCGGATGATGCTGTAAGCTAAACCCATTGCTTAAACTGCCGAGCCCAGCTAGGACCAGCTTCGACTATACTGTTCCATTTTATTTACTTACAAATTTGCCATTCTACAGGTAGCTGGTCAAATTACGGAGTTGACTTCGTATCCGTTAGCACCCGTCCATCCATTCACGAAATGCAGCCATCCGAAAAAGTGAAACCTATTCCTTTGGCGTTACGCAAACGTTTTCTACCACCGCCGGATGGAGATGGCGGACGTTGCCGTTTCGCTTTTGTTTTGCCAAATTATAATACGCATCAAATGATTACGGTGTGTCAATCAGATTATATCGCCAATGTTTGACTGGACGTTTAGACCTCATGGTAGCGTTAATCGGATGCGCCAAGCGCTTGTGAATATCTAAACTCGAAATTTTTATCCTCAACGGAAGCTAAACATCCACATGGGTAACTACTTCTTACGCACAATTAATTTTCAATCTCTAAAATTGGACAAAATCATGACGGTCTTCTAGTACTTTTGGGAACATCGTTTATTTATATTTATTTATTTAGATAGAAATACTTGCCTACCTAAAACTTTTATTATTGACTAAGAAACTTAACAAACTTAAGATAAAAAACTCAATAATCATGGTTATGTTGGCCTGTTATCAGTTTTTGTATAAAATATAAAAGATAAGCGAGCCACAGAATGTATTTTATTGAGGTCTAGTACCTAAACACGGAAGTAAATAGTCTGATCGGAAGAACACGAAATATTATATTATTTTGATGTCTACTTTGCAACGTTGTGTTATTTTTCGTCGTTTTTAAGGATATTGCAGATTGAATCATCCAATTGTCTGAAAAAAAAGATAATTTCATGCTTTGAAGGAAATGCTAAGCCATGTAGGTTTTCATGTAGTGGTCATCATGACATAAAAAATCACGTCAAAGGCATTAACCCATTAAACGCCGGGAATCAATGCCTAATAAAAAAATAGTTGTATCTGGGGCCTACATGCCTTAAGGCGTCATTGGCGGTCAAAGTGTTAAGGTAGTCTGAAAAATCCTAGTCTAGGATTAGTCAAATTGTTCACTAAGCAATATAGCGAGGCTTTAGCGAGCCGCCATCATGCATTTATCCAATCAAGTAATTAATCGAAGGCATTTTTACACGCATTTGTCCCTACCATAAACAGCACTTGGATGAAGCAGGAAGGTTCCTGCTTCATCAGCCATCAGTTCTTCGGATTAAGTAGTCTGCCCACTGCCACTTCGACTTGCTTGCTGCGTGTGTTACACTCACAAGACCACAAGCGACAAACAAAAAGTTAGTACGTATAGATGGTATATATTTCCTAAATGTCTAACATTATTCACGTAATAGTATAAGGTCATGCTCGAGTTTACAATATGAATCGTAACAATACAGGTCCAAGTAAAGCACAAATATTTCGAGTTTCGTTACATGACGCCAAAAAATTTCACAGAAAACTTAATTGGTGTATGGACGAGTTACCCACTGGTTCAGTGTAATTATTGTAATTTTTACGTTTGTATATTGAGCGTAAGTAGACTGCTTGAAGTATGGCAATTATGGTGACGTGTGTCTCAAATCAAACTAGAATTAAGACTAGACTTCATAAAAAACAAAATCCGACGACACCCATTATGCAACGTAAGTCCTATTCTAAAATTGCCTTCAAAAGGGAAGACCTTGAATTTATTTTAGTGTAGTATTTTTGTGAAAAGGAATAAAAGTTTGTTGGTGCCTCTACTATGCAATGTAGCGTTTTAGACAAAAGATCAGGTTTAATGATACATTATAATTTTAAATATATTTTTTATGGAATAAGTCAACAATGAAAAACAAAACTTTTTTATTTTCACTCTATAATATTAATGTCACCCTCAAACCCAGATATAAAAAATTTTGCATTACAGTTTTTACAAGAGCATTATTGAATACCTACACTAAAAAAAGTAAGATGTTGGGACATATATGGTTTTGAAGCTCAAGCAATGCAGCAAAGTAAATCCTTGGGCCGTCTTATTTCAAATGTTGTAGGCTGATTATTTAGTTCTGAATACTTTAAGTTGATTCACATAAAATATAATATCAATCAAGTGTTCAGCTAATGAAGTAAATTTTCGTCATGCTTAGTAATAACAATCAAACAGAATAAAGACAAAATTTGCGTTAATTTAATAACCAATTCAGTTATTTTGATTTGAAAATGTTTCATGATAATTGATAACGTTTATTAAATGATTGACGTTATCTTAACGCGTCATGAAATCCATTAAAAACAAGTTACACATTGAATTAACCACCCTCTCGATAAAAATGTAACCACATGCTCGGTATGATCTTCCGATAAACGTTCAATTCTACTTTTTATATGTGTAAAATCAGTGAGCGAAAACATCGTTACTAAATTATACAGGACGCAAACAGGTTCCCGATTTAATACCACAAATCTTATGAAAGTATTGATTTTTATAAAGAGCGATGTTTTATAAAATCATTGTGGACGCTTTGTGCAATTTTTCGCGAGGCGGGCTTAATGAAGAGTTATGGCGGTGTTGATTTTAACATAATGAGCTGAGTAATTTCCGAAGCGCGCTTCAAATTGTATACTACATACTGCTCACGCGAACTGCCAGTATAATATTAATACATTGTAAGTTATGGTGAAGGAAAACATCGTGAGGAAACTTGCGCACACCTACGAAGAGATTCAAAGATTGTGCGTGAAGTTGGCCAATCCACACTGGACCAGCGTGGATGACTTAGGCCTATACACCCTTAATGGGTAGGCTCGGGCTCCTCGGTGGGGACGTATAATGAGCTGAAATGATGATGAATCACGTCTCTGCCCCGAAGGAGAAGGTAGATACCACTTCCTTTCGCTTGCTATGATCCTTACGTACTTGTTTCCCAGCGTCCAGCCTAAAATGACCAACATAATACTTGTATATATACAACCTCATAACCAATGAGTTTATTACTTGCCACTGCATTGTGTAGGCCTTTCCACTAAGCAGCATAAGGGAAAATCAGTCCGTAACGTAGTCGAGCCCGTAAGGTTTGTTATGTAGCAATTGTTTTGTTTCCACTACGGACTGCACTATGGTTGGTGAGTTATGCAGATGTTTTAATTTATAAATATTATAAACATATACATATATGTTAACTAAATGTCAGAGCAGTGTTTTCGAGTTGTCGCCCACAGTATTTTAGTCGATTCCCAAAAATCGATTAAATGTGATGATTTTTATTGCATTTTAATAAGGCATCGGCGAGCCCTGCACGATGTGCCCCAGGCGTTATATTTTAACAGTCTCCTTGTATTTGGGTTGGAAGGAATGTTTAACAGCTTACACTAGATTTAAGTTAAAAAGGAAATGATTAACGTATAATTGTTTAAAATGATCGTCTTAGGTCCATTAGATCATTTGACCCGAAATATAAATATTTTACTATATGGCCCATGACTAGGTTAAGTTGCATGAAGTAGTATTTATTGCTAGGTTTGAGTTTAGTATATTTTATTTCCGTATAAGGCAGTAATGATGATTCGTTTTAAGTGCTACATATCTACAGTGTTGACGGACGTTTTATTATAAAATGTAGCATTGGACGCCTTCCGGCACGATAGATGATAGACGTCTTGCGAAAGATCGCTGGTGGAGGCTGAATGAGAAAAGCGGAAGACCGGGATATCTAGCGCAAAGTAGGGAGACTATGTCCAGCAGTGGACTGCATAAGTTAACGCAAGGAACGAACGAAAAGAGAGCAATAGGTTAGGGACATGAGAAACCCTTAATTATAGTATTTAGCGATTGCACGTAATGTATTGCGTTGATGTCTATTGTATGGATTTGGATATTTTCAGAGAATTGTATAAAAATAGGTTTGTAAAATACCGTTTTTTTTAGAAACTAAATACCTAAAATGTATATTTTACTATGGGGAGTAATTATATCATATATAACAATAAAGTCATTCGTGGATACCACTGAAATTTTATTTAACAGAAATCATTGCAATAAATCCGGCTAATTTAGGCTTCTGAATATCTATTTAATTTTTACGTCATTCAGTGAACGGGACGGTCAGTTTGCTGATATGGTGGAAAGTGATACGCCTGACCATGACGGGTAGAGTATTGAAGGAAATTAATAATAGTAGGTAGTCATTGTTTTCCGTCAACACTACCCTGCACCCGTCACTCAAGATGACAGATGTTTGGACTCTCATTGTCGGTAATTTAACTAGCAGTGCCCTCACTATGAAACATAGAAGCGCAAAATATTCCTGTTTTACGGTTCGGCTGGTACCTTTCTAGATGACTCAGTACCGGGTCTACCACTTGGTAAAATCAGATTGATTTATTTATTTAATGTATTTATTTCATAGGAGGACCAACAGCAACGAAACACAAAAATATACACATTTAACAACAGGTAGCTAATTATAGGTCCTCACAAATAAAATTGTATAGAAAGAACACCCGAATGCTTAATAAATTAAAATTGAATACAACAAATGAGCCAACATAAATCTTACTAGATACTTTCAAAAAAATATAAAACTAAAACTTTACTCAACTAGTAAATCAATAAAAGATCATCAGTAGTCGTTTACACCTACATCTTAGTTCATCCGTAACCCTTTTAAATATATATGCAAGTAGCAATCTACAATTTAATATTTAAAATACATAATAATATAAGTCTTCGACGTAATCTATAATTTGTAAATCCATAATAAATTACTTGACATCTGAGTACCACAAATCTGTTAATAATTTTACCTTCTGTCAAACTTCTATTGCCCACGAGCAATCAGTAGTAGCTATTAAATATAATTAGAATGTAAATTGCTTTATTTCAATTGCCTTATTAGAAGACTCAAATTTGCGGTTAACTAGACCATATCCTATCAATATGCAAAGAAGTTTAATTAAAAGCTAGTGGTACTGTGATAGATATAGATATAATTCTTTATTGCACACAAAAAAGGGTACATATTTAACAATAAATAAAGGAAATAATGCAATTCAGGCGGCTTATCGCTTAAAGCTATATTTTATGGATTGGTTTTATCATTACATATAATAACATTTAAAATGTTGTTTCATTTGGCCTATCTATAACACGAAACTTCGTAATCTGTGAATAGATTGTCATCATTTGTATAGGGATAGGAATTATCATTTTTTATAGTCGGCAGACTTACGAAGTCAACTACGCATACATACAGCTTCATATTAATAGGCGACTGAAAACCTTCCCGGTCGACGCCGCGCGCGCGACTGACGCCCGCTGCTATCGTTCACTGATCGGTCCCGTTAGAAAGAGAGGCAAGCGCGACAGGACAGCTATATGTGCCGCGCCGAGCCATCCGGAAGCTCGCTGAAACTGGACCGTTTTCTTTTCTTGTTATTATTGAGAGCTCTCAAGTTCTGTTGTTGTCGCGCCGCGCGCCGCCGCGCTGATAACGCGATGCCACGCCGGACTGCGGCGCGCACTTTACGCTCCCAAAGCTCGCAGTCAAATAAAGCTCGCTCGCACGTAACTAAAGACCGGCACGTAAGCTATGGAATGGATATTTTTAGTGCTGTGACATTAACTGGCTGACTTTTTTTGTGTTAAAAACAAAAAGACGTTCTTTTTTAAAAATAAATATATGTGTAGAAAGTGAAACTGCTGTGTTGAAGGATTGTCACTGGACTTTGTAATTTTTAAGTGGTATATTGAATGACACTTAACAATTGTCCAGCGAATTTTTCGGTGTTTTATACTTCGATTCAACAGGTACGTGTTTGGATTTACAGTTCATTAGTTATACCAAAAAATGCAAGTAAAGTTCCCGATTAATTTTTTTAGGTCGGTTACATGAAATATTTTACGTAAATAAATAATGCTGTAATGTAAAGAAATTTTCTCACTTTATTCACAAATTAAAGTTGAACTATAAATATATCAAAAAGCTTTTAAAATTGTCAAAGTTTTAAAAATATTAAATGCAAAGCTATAAACTTTTACGATGGCTATATTTCAGAACCTTATTTAGAATAAATTACTGCTAAATATTTTTTTTTACTTTGAAAACTTTCTGAATTTACTTAAAATTCAAAAACTTATACAAGTACGAACAATCTTTAAACTTTAAGCACATACAACTTTTATTTTACTCATCATACGGACAGTTGTATTGTGTACAAAACACTATAAATCATTGACATTAATCTCATTGAATACAATTACACCGTCGATTACATATCTTATTTTATATAATATTATAATTGTCTACATAATTTCTAAAACTGAAAAGTTATGTTTTAAACATTCAAACTGTTACTTCTTTCAAACACTATATGTATATCGCATATTAAACTTAAAACACCAGCAAAATATAACAGAAAAAATAAATCTTAAATAACATTCGGTAACACCAAAAAGTTCATATCGGTGCTTTACTATGCCGATGTTCTATTTCTATACCCGGACCTATGTCAACTATCCCGTCCGTACAAATGAAACAAAAGTGAAGGGTACAATTTCACTGACATTTTCGCTTGTTAACAATGTAACAAATAAAAAACAAATTAAACAATATTATCCGACCTAGTAAACCAGAAAGCGCCAGTCCACAGCCGACGGCTTTTTGCCAGCGATCGGTTCGCTCCAAATAGTGGTTTCGTATTACGGGAACTCGAAATCAAATTGAATACTATTTAAAAGCAAGTCAAATATTCGCTTTTGAATAGTATTCCATTTGATTTGAGTTGTCATTATAAATGTTATCTACGCATTACGGTCTGGTCTTTATGTGTGTTTTAGTTAAAATACCAAATCGTCAAATTTTAAACAAGTAAAATGGAACTACTTTTAATTTTAAATATTTTGTAAATTATTTAAACTTTTTATTATGGTCAATACTCAGTATCTTATACACGAACACTAATAATTTGAATCGAATGTGTGAAACTAGTTATAAAGTCTCCATAATTATCCAAGCAATATGAAGGGGAATTGTCGGAAATTAATGTATTTGAATTTTATATAAAATAAATGTATCCAGTAAATCAGTTCCTTAGCCATCTTTTATTTTCTTATAGTGAACCGTTGCTTATAAATTATAAAATGTTATGAATATAGAATACGTAATCCAATGTTAAATTCTTATTAGATATAAAAATTTCATTATTAAACCAAAAAAAAAAATTTCTTTCGCATATTGTATATTATTATAATTAAAGCTAACGATGGATGTATGTTTCATCATAAGCCTATAACAGCCCACCGCAGGGCATAGGCCTTCCCGCACAGAAGAAATATTGAGTGATGTACGTTTATTATTTGATAAAATCATATTTAAATTTACCCAATAAGGAATATATTGGATTTATAGTAACTTCGAAATAGATGAAAGAGTTATTTTAAGAGCTTTGTTAGTGAGATGTGTCATGTCGTAAGATGTTTGTTTTTACAATTCACTTTCATCAAAGAATCAAATTTTATTTAAATATCGTAAAATAATTTATATGATCCATAAATATTGTTAAAAAAGTAATCTTATTACGTTTATTATTCTTTATTCATAATGTATTTCATTTTAAAAGAAAGCATTTTGAAGAATTGTTGTCTAATATTTATTAAGTAAAAGAACGTACCTAATATTCTCTTTATTTGTTATTATTGACCATTTGTACTTAGCTCATGTAGCGATGATGGTCAAGTATTGTAATAAAACTTTTTATTATAAAATGTGAACTCCTCCAATTAATTGGTGTATTTGCGTAGCTCCAAATTTGGGACTAAAAAGTTTTTGTTTAAAAAAAAATACGCTTCGCAAATGCACTTTACGCGCTGACACCTACACTATATATGTGAATTAAAATAAAATTGTTTACGTCCGCTCACAAAGTCACCAGTTAGCACTTACTTCCCTAGAACGTCGAATAAACACTCTTCTTTATTAATTCAACGCGTCCGATTTAAGGGTGAGATAAGTGTTTCGCGAATGAGGCTGCCTCAATTATATCAACGTCTTTTTTTTGGTAGCCAATGCTTTAAGGAGCAGAAACTTTTTAAGGCCGCGCACACATTTAAAATCGTAACGAATCGATTTTAGCACGTTTTAAAAAAATGGAACACACTTATTATGCGATGTTCAGAAGAAGCCGCTTGTACAGTTATTTTGCATCGGGTTCTTATCTGTTAAGTTGATGCACTTAGCTCCCGTTTTTGTTTGGAGAGTGATGCGTATTGCCCACGCTTCTTAACCTCAGTGCAAATGTATCTGTAATTTTATAAACATTGGAGTTCATAACTTTGTGGCGGATGAGAGCCTAAATATGTTTATTGGCGGGGATACTTCGTTTAAGTAAGAGTAGAGTGAAGTCTATTATATTCAGCTGTGGACAATGGTGGGTCGATTCATTGGTTAATAGACGCGGGTTGAATGCATAAGTTTAGTTTGGTCACCAATGCACTAAATTAACATTTTTTCCGAGAAAAGTTGCATGAAACTAATACAATTTATTATAAGACATAAGACTCTACAGATTATTAGTGATGCCACCGATCAAGATCATTTGTATCTTCAGGTATCATTAAAATACTAAATTCTTTACCGCCGTTGACGGATATATTCGACACAAACAATTAATTTTTTAATTGTGTCTGGAATCCTGGCCGTATTTAAAAACCTGCAGGCTCCTGCATAAGGAAATGCTGTATAAACGTCACTGTTTCGTATGATAAACTAGACTCATTAAATGACAGAGTTTTTATTAATTATAATTTTAAAAAGCAGGGTCTCTCAATCTGTAACCTAGGGAAGATGCCAGTTGCTTACTTTATTGATCTTTATTTTTATGAGTAAAATTTTGCTAAGCATAGAGCACTTTTTTAGTAAGCTATTTTGTAAATTGAAATATATTTTTAATAATAATAATGAAGAATTAATATTTCTGCAATAGTTTTGCTATTTAAATCATACATTAAATGTTTTAAACAGAAAACCTATCTCATACCAAGTGTTTTTAAAATTTTATTTTCTATATGCGGTTAGATCGTATTTTTTTTAATTCCTGTTTGCATTAATTTTTATTTGAATATCGGCTATTACACCAAGGGTTCGGGGTTCCATCCACAGACACTACCAATATTTGTGTGCATGAATATTTCCAATTGTAATATTCTGGGTGTTTCTGTGTATAATATTTATAAATTTGAAAAAAAAAATACTTAAGTTTGCTTATAAGGTCCTTAGTACCTAAAGCTTCTCGCTCAATATGGGGCTTGTTGGCGCTGTGTGAATGTCAGTGGATATTAATTAATTATTTTTTCTTATTATTTGTGTACTAATATTTATCTATAATCTTAAGCAAAATACTTAGCAAAAGCTCGGAGTGACCGCTTCTATCGTCCGTTCTGCCTATTTTTCGCCACATAGCAACAATTAACAAATGCAGTTACTGGCAAAGTAATATGTCTTTTTACTCATTTATTCAATCGAACGCCCTATTGAAAGTCAATCTCACTCGTTTCTTTACAATCACGGTTCCACATTGACCGCATGGTGATTACAACGCGGGAAAAATAAGTACGCTGCATCATCACTGACTAGTGAAAAATAATTAGACTTTTCGCTTTCGCTCGATCGATGTTATGGACCTAATAAGATCGGTGATAAGTGTTTGTTGTATAGAAGCGAAACGTGTTTTGAGTTCGGAATTAAAATTTGGATTTAGGAGTTGTAACAACCATTAGTTTAGAAAAACCTAACCATATACATAGATTATTTTATAACACACGGTTTTCTTCTTGGCGAAAAACCTTATATTAGATTTTAATAAGTTTTGTCATGTGCCTTAGAAACTTATTGGCATGTTTTGTATGAAATGACCTAGCAAGTAATCTTACTGTTTTTCCCCATTCAGATAAAATGAAGTTTTTGATAGTTTCAACCTGTTAGTGCTAGATAATAGAAGTCAAAACCTGATTAGATGTATTATGATTTATTTTTTGGAAAAAAGTCAACGTATAAAGAAGAAGAAAATATCCTTCAGATATAAGCTTACATTAATATCAGCAGTGTGACTAACAACTATGGATAACTACTAAAAAATGTAAAGACTAGCTAGAAATAAACTCAAAGGAATCCCACAACATTAAGGAACACCGTTAATAACAATCGCTGTATTTGTGTCACTGTTGTAAAAACATTAAAAACATTCCCAAATTTCAGACAGCGAAATTTTTTCCTTCGTGCATTTTCTTTAAAACAGCCATGATTTCTTATCACTGGTATGAAATAAATAAGCCGTTATAAAAAGTTGGGCGAATAAAAAAGCAAAATAATTACAATTTTTTACTTTCACTCCGCAATAAGTGCGTAGTTAGGTAACTGACAGACGCATCTGGCGTGATATCGAGCGACAAGCGACAATGATCTCGTTTAAATTAGCAGAGTAGCGCAACTTATGTTACTTAATTTACTTCTTATTAACCAGTACTCGTACTGACACAGTTTGTAAAGATGTTATAAGTCAAGCGTCAAGTTTTGTCTTAATTAAATCCATCATTACATTTAAAACTATAAGATGATGGAATTGGAGCACGTATAATAAGTGTAGGTATATCATAACGATTTATTAAGAATTAGTTTCTATTTGTTTGAAAACTTGGTTAGAATAATATGAATATTATATACTTTAACTCAATGATAGGCATTCACAACTGTCATTTATCGTACTACCTGGGTTTCCATGACTAGTTCCAGAAGTAAGAAACCCTCTAATTATATTCGAATCTTTAGGTTTATGTTTTTTACTGTGTGATTTTGTTAAACTTTTTTTTTTTGAGACAAAGAAAAGATTGAGTTCGTAGTGAATTAATTAAATAATATTTTATAGAAACAAACCACAGAGTTTTCTGATAGGGCCCAAAAAGTAAGTTAAGCGATAGACATAGAAAATGTACTAACAATAGATAGAGTCCTTATGGAAACAATAATTCGTCCACCACATATTTCTCGTTACACTGGAACAAATATCTACAAAAGCAAACACACAGGACCACTTTCAAATCCCTGCACTAACTAGGTCGGCGCACCATCATCTTTCAATCCTCACCACCCACAGCACACCTATGCATCATACAGAATTGCCCCAAGTAGGAGTGTCCACAAATTGACGGTTACAAAACAAGTCGGTTGTCGCACAACATTTGCATATAATTGCGGTACAGCCTAATTACCGGCATAGTGTTCTGCGCATGTTTATTGCTCTTCCTGGAGTACTTGATGAGTTGGAAATATGACGGACATGTACTTAGTATACTGGATGTACGATGACCCGTAAAGTATTTATCGCCTTTACTCTTTTATGAAATAAGATGAATATCAAACAGCACATCTGAAGGCATTCTTAAACTGCAATCTAAAAATATAACACTTGTAAAAGAACAAAACAAATAGGAAAAAGTAAACTTTCACCTATAATTCGGAACCAAATATCAAGTGTTAACTTGTTGAATCAGTGTCCTGTAATTTCACCTCCTGTTTTACTTTTTAACCTTTAACCCGAAACATAATAACACTTAATAGAATAACTATTATGATAGGAGAAATATTATGAGAGATACTGTTATCCGCAGAATCGATCTTTGCTAAATTTATATAATTTTAAGTACACTAAGCACTTTAAAAACTAAATTAATGCTAAAAAGGTAGCCGATGGTGCCATTAGCTAAGTCCCGTGCCCGTTTCTATAAATTGTGCCATTAAGAACTTATATATATATAGGAATAAAGTCTGAAGAAGATATCATGAAAGATAACCAGTAATCCCTAGACTTGAGTTTGATAAAATCACAATGTGAAATTCTCATTCTGAATAAAATAGAAACTGCATAGGCTACGTAATCCTTGATGAATATTAGTCGTTCCCCCTGACCCGGTATCTATGACAATGTTGCCACCTGAAATGGACAAGAAAAAACAGTGTGTGCGACGTGAAAAAATGAGCGTTCAATTCTTAAAAAATATCTGTCACAACAAATTTTATTGGTCTACCGGTGCAGACACATGAATCACGATGCAAGACGGCAAATAAATTCGGTTCTAGAAGTGAATTTACGAAAACCTGCTACCACGTATTCTACGCTATTGGATTCTAAACCCAAATCTGAAAATTATCCATGTTAACTCAGTAAAAATCGCTTGAATCGCACACATGTTACGTACAAAAGAGCATTTCAGACATAGACTAATAAAAATTCAAGGAAATTCGAATAGTCTGCACTCGAGTACATCACTCGATGAAATTCAGATTGTAAAAAAATGCACAGACGCTTTATAGAACGTGTCGCATAATTTTCAGATTCATTTTCATAATGGTGCATTCGAATGGTTGAGGTCAATATAGCAAGCCGGCTTGAATGCATTATTCTACGTCTGAGTGAGACTTTCAATGATTGTACGATTAGTAATCTGGAGTATGTACTCGTATTAGAGACTAGATTAAGAAAATATTGTTAAAAGAATATTTTCATAATCTAGTCTCCGACTTGACTGATGCCTGACATTGGCTTTGTTTTTTTGGATAACGGATTAAGGACAAAATTCAATTATCCACCACTCTATAGTAGCGTTAAGTTACTAATGACGTATGAAGACTCGACGGCGTAGGGGCTTGTGAATTCGGTTAACAATCGCACAGATCAAACAACTATACCACAATTATGACAACTATTCTAGGTAATAGACTCGGTACTGAGTCTTCTAGGTAGGTACCACCGCAGTGCCAGATATCGTCTCGTGAAATAGGAGTATTTTGCACTTGTGTTCTGGGATGCGGGAACTGTTGCTAATAAAATAAGAGACGAACATCTGTCGTCTCGGGTGACGGGCGCAGAGCAGAGTTGACGGAAAAATAATGACTATCTTTAGATGTTAATTTTCTTCAATACTGATTCTGTCATGGTCAAGCGTACCACTTACCAGCGCACTGACTGTCGTGTTCACTAATGACATAAAAATCTAGCTATGGTCGGTTGCCGGATAGGTGACTCAAAAATAGTATTTTAAGATTATCCTTACATACGGAGGAACTTGGCTTATTATCCAAGGCTACAATTAAGGGAGGTAGTAATTTACACCCACCAATCTTATTGCTAATTCATTACTCAATCTAATAACCGGCAAGAATAAAGATACAATAAAAATCTATAAAAAATCTAATGTATCCGTTAGATATATAAAATAATGGCGTTAAAAGGTTAGCCTTACTCAACCTTGTGTTGTAGACATTTGTGTGACAGTCCGTTTCCGTTGATCCCTAAAATACGAACAAATACAAATTTTGAAGTTCTCGAATGTATCTGCACCAGAAACTTAAAACGATAAATAAATATGCATGTTCTTCTCCATTATGTTAATTATTATATAAAGCCTGAATCGGGTTCACTTTCCATAGCAAACAACAGACAGAACAACAAGAGTCAGTGAACAACCTGTCAGTTTGACATCGTCAACTTGACAATTCTATCCAACTAACTTTTGACACTTGACAGACTTGGATTAACTAAATTGCTGGCAATATGAATGGTCTATTGAAATTACGGCAATTTGATAAACAGCCGTTATATTGTATAATATTAAACAGTAATTTACAATGTAATTGTAAACTTTTACAACGAATTGTAAATTAATCAAACGATTATTAATAAATAATCTGCACGCTATAGACTCTGGTATACTACTTTATAGACTTGACGCATTTTCTCATGCTTATTTACGTAATACAGGTAAAAACAAATACAGTTTACATGGTAGGGTGAGGTAGCTGATTTTTTTGTATTAATACATTTTTGGTTGGTTTGAGACATCTTCAACAGTCACATTGCCTGTCTATACATGCTGTGAAATAATTTAATACGACTTCAATTTATAAATATTTTTTTGCTATTCAACGCGGCAACCTGACTAGCCTTTTGGGCACCTTTCCATATGATCGCGACCTCAACCAGATATAATATTTTCTTGTAAAAAAATGTAACATTTATCCAAGGTTACGGACGCCGGGCAATGTGGATGGAAAATAATTACTATGAACAGTTGTTGCTTACTTACCTATGTATAATATGTATGTATTTACAAAAAAATATGTTTATCCGTGGTTTAGTACCCATAATACAGGCTTCACGCTTAACTTGGGGCTAGATTGCGATGTGTGAATGACAGTGCATATTTATTACCTATAACACAGCACTTATCATGGACTTATCAATTGAACGAACTGGTCCTTTTGGTGATTCATAAAACAAAAAACAAAGTTACAGTCCCCTAAATTGTTGGAGAGGACATACGAACATTTAAAAATGCAGCTTGTATGTTGAACTAAGAAGTCTGCATTGCCTTTCAAGCTTATAACATACAAGTGCGTTTCACCGAAATCAAATGAAAATAGACAGTTGCATGTAACCTTAACCGAGGAATTCAAATTGCCTGTTTGTAAAATAAAACAATTATGTTCTGCTTTCTCCAAACGGATGTCCGCTCAGAGGTAGCGATTAAAAGGATGCCAGGCCTTCGGGCGAGGCAACATTTACCTATGTTTTGTTGTGGCCGTCATATATAACTCATGGCTTTGTTTTATCATTGAGTCGAGCAAAAAGTATGATTATTTTTATACATTTTATTTCAGTTAAAATTGCTACATTTATATTTATAAACGGCGCACTATTGAACATTGAAATGAAGCAAACTAGCCTAGAAAATCATTTTTACTTGTTCCTTGAATGTACTAGGGTAAATTCAACTTATGAAATGTATCGTCGCTCAACGTGATTTTTGGTATATCCATCGTATTTGAACCAACAATCTTCCTAAATTCGGACCACTCAACCACGGTGGCAGTTCTAAACTGAGCTATATATATAGTCCGGCATGGTTCTAATTATATTGCCCTATCGTAAATATGTATGGAAGACTAGATGATGACAATAAAGTCATTATGCTTATAAACTGGACTGTTGTATAGGTTTTTATGGACGCCACATTCATTTAATTAAGATAATGAAACTCGTACGTGTTATCCAGACATTGCGGCATAATACGCTAAGCTTGAACTTAAGAAAGAAACCGTTTGGTGATGACAAATTAAATACAACTTAACTCTTCCAGCGAGTGCTGTAATTGGTGGCTTATACACAAAGCATTCAATAGAGAATGAGTAGCACCAGTATTGAGCTGGCAATATCCTAACCAACATATAGTGCGACGGAGGTTTTTATACAAAATTGCATGCTCGTAAAAAGGTCACATGCCTAACTATGACACAGTACTGATGTGAACCCATATCTCAGTGGCACCCATATAGTACGCTCACACGCGACCTGACGACAAAAACATCACTTTCATTATCTCCAAACGTCTACAACGCGTTGCGTAAAGCATACAAGTTTACCACCGAGATGGCAATCGAGTATATGAGAATCTTATTGTTACAAAGACAAAACGCGTTCACACACGAATACCGACATTAGGGCATATTATTGTACGGTATCTGAGCTAATTCGACGCGCCTTGAAGAGCTAATGAAGTTTTGTGTGAATAATGCAAAATGGGGATTTTTTCTCATCTTTTACGCGAACAGATAAGCTTTATGGCCATTGTTGTATGTTTTGTTTACGAAAATTGGAAACGTAATCGTGTGCGTAAATTCAATGCAACAACAGTTTTAATTTTTAACCCGAGTCAGGTAAATTAGACTTCGACGACCCATTGGGTGTGATGTTTGAGACGTCGGCTCTTATACCAAGGGTTCCGGGTTCGATGCCCGGGGAGTATAGACATTTGTGTGCATGAACATGTCTGTTTGTATTGGTCTGGGTGTTTTATATGTATTATTTGTATGTTTTTACAAAATAATTATATAAGTTTGTTTATCCATTGTTTAGTGCCCGTATTACAGGCTAAAGCTTAGTTTGGGACTAGATGGCGCTGTGTGTAGGTATGTCAGTAGATATTTAATTTATTTGTAAGTTTTAAATGTAATCAATGATAAATAAGGAAGTCAGCTTTTAGTTTCTGTCTATCATACATAATCTAATAAATCAATTATAAGGTACATACTACACATTATGACATAGTTTCTTACCACAGTTAAATAAATAAATTGAAAAACTGCCAACAATGTATGTAACATCAGATTACAACGTCAAGAAATCTAATCGACACCTTACAAAAAGAAAATCTACTAAATATAAGTAATATCGTGATTTCGTTACCAAAAGTGTTTCGTTCAATAGGCGCTATCGTGATCTTTAACAATATAATTCCCATCGCGTAAGAAATCGCGAAAAATTACCATTGCGTAACATACAATCGACTAATTGGCGTTACCCATTTATTATAAATCGTTTACGCTCGATTTTGTAACGCCACGAGCAAAAAGCCTGTACTAATGAATTATTTCTGTTCACTTTGGTTTACGATATTTTAGAATGCATTGGTACAATGGGATTGATAATAATTAACATCTTTCAGATAAAAACCTGAACAAACTATCTAGCATTCAAAGAAATATCAATTTTAAATTATACCAAGCATATTTTATCACTTTATCTATTATAAACTAAATATACAAATAAACCTATCTGGTAGGTGCAGATTCAAATCCCGACACGTAACAATGACTTTTTCAATTTTTGGAAATTTTCTGTACGAGTACGTAATTACGGTGAGGAAACCTGCGTAGTCTCACTGCTGATATTAATGAAGGGGGCCTTGTCCCGCAATATACATTAGGACTGCAGACAAATGCAATCTTTCATATTCATATCATCTATGGCACATGTTGGTTTATTAAGTTCTTAATAGTACCACGAGTAGTAAAGGTTTCACAAAATAAGCCTGTTATGGCATTTTAGAATTTAAAACGAATGCTATAGTTTCTGAGCAAGATTAAGTATAAATTTAAGATGGCAAATATTGTAAGCTAATTTCTTTACGGGCTTTTCTTAGCAGAATTTATATCCTAAACCGATCATCTAGTTTAATTTTAGTGATTCAAAGTGAATAGAAAAGCTTGATTGACGTATAACACTTACTTACTTCGAAAGATAGGAAGCAAATACATAATAAAATGCTTAATAGATGAACACTAATGAAATACTTTCAGCTATGTATAAGATCGAAAATGAAAATATTATGATATAAATTTAATAATAATGACTTCATAATATTAAATTTTAAACACAAAATGGAGCTTTAAAACGATCGTTTCAAATAATAAAATGCATATATACAGACTAATAAAAGTGAAAGTCATTGGAATTACGTTGTCGACGTTACCACACAATATCGATTACTAACCAAGATCGATCTCGTTTTAATACGTCTTCGTTAATTCATGGAATGTTAAGGTTTGTTTAGCCTTACTTAAGTATCTATATATTGTACTTCGTTCAACAGTGGAAATTTTAGGCTGTAATGATAAATGGAGCAACTTTAAGTGACTTATAGTTTATAAGAAAGAAAAAAAGAAATATTTATTCTGTGACAGTACACAATATTACCTTAAACATAAAAACTTAAATCTAAAGACACAGAACAGGTATACCACTCAGCAATAGCCATGGTGATGAAGACACCATGACACTGGTCTTCCGTGGCTACCATTTAAGATGCTTTTCATTCTGGTATCTTATTGAATAACTGTCATATTACAAAAAAACTAATACATTATGGTAGCCAATATGGAATTATTGTTTGAAAAACACCAAAAGGTTCCCTTGCAGTAATAATATTAATTTTGTTATATTCTCATTTGTAGTTAAAGCTAATGGCTTAATTTAAGTCAACATGGCACGGTGTAAATGTCTAAGGACATTAGGTACCTAAATTTTTTACTACAAAAAGGACCATAGTGTAGTTGCTAACCTGTGACTTAAAGATAATAAGTATCCAATATCCTGTTATGAAATCATGATATCCGTATCCTCCGTTATCGCTATTTGACTTCCACTACCGGTTTTTGCCTAGGCGCTTGCCAAGGAATGGTATCTATTACAGATTTATAAACTATATATCCGACGCTCTTGCGGTGAAGGAAAACATCGTAAGGAAACCTGCATGCACGCCTGCGAAGAGATTCAAAGGTTGTGCGTGAAGTCGTCCAATCCGCACTGGGCCCGCGTGGACGACTTAGGCCTTATCACCCTAAATGGGAAGGGTCGTGCCCCTCTGTGGGGACGTTTAATGAGGTGATGATGAAACTATATTTTAATTTTATTAAACTTTTGGTTTATTAATCTATGGTACCTACTCTAGAAATTGACTTTAGACTTAAGTCTAAAGATGCATTCTGGAAAGCAATCAACTGAGCGAGCAGTAACACACGCATCAAATTGTATTATTAAGTCATTATACAACCGAATAAGAATTTACTATCATACTTAACTTTTATATGATAACGGTTTTGTTGGTGATATATAATTTACACTTTTTTAGTATGTATTATATTTTTTTATTATTAAACCCATAATTTCCTAACGGACAGTAAGTTCAATAAACCGATTAGTTATGTTTTTATTAAAACGAAAAAATAGCATATGGCCAAATATATTTTTTACAAAATCTCTCAAAATTTAGGTCCTTAGTTAATTTAACGTCTGTTGATCATTATTGTTCCATTTTTTAACATCATGGCCGTCTATTTGTCGCGTAACTGCGCAAATGGCCAAAATTTACATTCAACCTTCGCGTAAAACTGGAGCAACTTAATACCTACCTACACAGTACATACCTTAAGTTACCATAAACAAAATGCCGGAATTTGATCGGACGATATCATAAAAAAGCTATTAGTGTAAGCGACGAGAACTTGATTTACAAACGATTGCTTTTATAGACTTCGTTAATTATAAGGTTGCTGTGTCAAATGCATAGTTTGTTAGATTAAAATCTTTTCCATTCTATATGAACATTTCCACCTGAGTATATTACAAGAGTGTTTTATCCGAACAATGGCTTTGAACTTGGTTTTGTTTATCTTTTTATGTAATCGGTAAGCAAGCACTAAACTTAGTAGTAAGCAACTGTCGCATATACTACACTTATAGAACTACGTAATAGGAATTACAGTATGTACCATTAGTAATAAACTACTTGTACTGCCTGTCCCTGTTTTACCTTAACTTAACCTAGAAACATAACCGCTGTGATTGGAAAAATATATGAACTTGAGGTGTAATGCAGAAAAAATGTATGCGAATGTTTTTTTTTATATAAGGAACGTTCCTTAAGACATTGGAACATAATGCACTTTTTATGATTTCACTATCTTGTTATTCAAACATTCAAAAAAAGAAATTTTAAAACACTAAGTACTTCTGAGGCTACTTAACAATAATGTTATGTTACATTTTATACTACTAAACGAAATATAATAAGCACTTACGTACCATGAGTCCTGCGGAATGCACCAATCAGCCGCAACAATGGATGCGGCAAAAATCTCCCACGGCACAATAATGAATAGTTAACAACGAAAACTAGGTGAATCTTTTGTGCAATAGTGGTGTCTTTTTAAAAGAAATATGATCATTTTCAATTTCATAACGTTTCCCACACACGGGCCCATGAATGGGCTAGCAGTTGTCTAGTGAATTGACAAATTAGCGTAATCTAAAGGTGATTTTGTGGACGCGTGCTCACATCAAATTACATGGTATTGCTTCGCTAATAAAAAAGACTATGCGTGATCCAACGTGAAACCGAGCTTTCTTGGGCATGTTTATAGTATTTGTATCTTTAATAAAAACATTATTAAATTGACGATTGCAAGTTGCTGTATATTTACTTTCTTGTAGTTGACACTTAGATATACTTTCTTTTAGAAACATCTGCGAATTCGCCGGTTTACGGTTAATTATACATAGAACATACAGTTATGTAATATTAAAAACGGCTTGATTTTAGAAATGAACAAAATAAATGACATCGAATAGTGTCATTTTGGTCGTGATTATTACATAATAGTAAATTTTTAGACGAAATAAGTATGAACCTATGGTTTAAAATGTTGTGAGAAATAATACTTAGTGATAAATGTAAACCGTAGTGATGGCAAACATGTTTTTTTTATAAATAATATCTAACATTAAAACGACGGATAAACATACTTATGTACATTTGTTTTGTTAATACATACATATTATACAAAAAAAAACACCCAGACCAATAAAACAGACAAATGTTCACGCACACAATATTTGTACTGCCCGGATCACACCCGGAACCCTTGGAGTAAGAGTCGAATGACACTGACATCAGCCCTATTTTAACCATGGGTACAGTAAAATAATTATGAGCGCTATCATTAAAAATTATAGGTAGGTACAGGTGTCTGCAGCACATATGGTTAAATTTTTTACTATGGAATAAGCCCTAAGTTCAGCAATATACCTACTATCAAGAACTTCTACGGCTATTTTTTTTTTATTAAGTGTACTTTATTGTTTCTTACTGTATACTGTAATTGTCACGCTATGTACGAATAAATAAATAAGTGTACAGGACGGTCTGGAGGCTCACCTGATGGTAAGTGATACGCCAGACCATGACAGAGCGGCATTAAAGGAGACCAACAACTGACAGACAGTTATTATCCTCCATCAATACCGTACTGCGTCCGTCACCCGAGACAACAGATGTTAGGTCTCTTATACCCGGTAATTTCACTAGCTACAGTGCCCTCATCCCGAAACACAAAAGTGCATAACACTCCTGTTTCACGGGATGATATCTGGCACTGCGGTGGTACCTACCTAGACGACTCAGTATCGAGTCTACCACCAAGTAAATAAACTTTAGTGTATTTAACTACTATGTAAACTGTCAACTGTTAATGAAAAGTAAGGCACTAACATCCCTACAATGTAAACGTAGTCGCAAACACATCCATTTTGTATGTTCAATTTAACAGTTGAAATGAGTCTACCATTTAATTTAAGACTAGCCGCGTAGCTACGCACATAAATATCAAAGTGAATAAACAGAAAATGGAACTCATTTTGTTTCTCGACTGTTAACTGCTAACGTTCAACTGGTTCATAAGACCATAGCTCATTTTAATTACAGCCACCAAGAAGACGGTTGGTCCCGTAACAAATATACCATCTGCCCTAATGAGGGTTTTAGTTATGCTACTGAAGCCATTAAAGGCTATCAGCGCAGCTTGCAGCATGATTATTGTAATCGTTTGTTTGACGCCTGACTTGTTTAGTGTGACATAGTTCACAAATCAACAGTAGCAGTAGCTTCAGTTGTTTTTTCTATATATAGTAAGGCTAATAGTGTGTTCTTTTCTTTCAGGTAATATTCGAGAGGAGATCATCAGTACAGGTCTTTTGAACATGGTTTCCAGTTACATTGTATTCTTTATTACATTTATTTTATCTAAGGTAAAGGTTCCATTCTACTATTCAGAATACAAATTAAGCAATGTAAAAGAAAATAGAAAAAAATGCATTTAAATTGGAAATCGTTGAAATTAGAAAAAAACGAATTCGATGCCGGTGCTACAAGTGTGATTGTTCGTTCTGTGACATACTTATGTCGTTCTATGGTTTTATTAAAACCAACAGTTGTTAAATAAACAACATATTAGTTACATAAAAAAGTTACAAATGAATCATAAATAAAAGATGAATTTAATTAAAATTTGATGGTCGACGCCGTAATACTTCATAAACCTCAACATAGACATTAACCGAAACAATGAAGGGAACCGACTTGAAAAATGCACGTGAAATCAAGAACACGCGTCCAATGCAAATTGGCCGAATGTCAAACGTAGAATGGCGTTACACAACGCACATCTTGACATTACTCTTTGTCC
This sequence comes from Leucinodes orbonalis, assembly GCA_019425675.1. Lineage (NCBI taxonomy): Eukaryota > Metazoa > Arthropoda > Insecta > Lepidoptera > Crambidae > Leucinodes > Leucinodes orbonalis. Next base: position 55,169 of record PQWD01007962.1, read on the forward strand.
GAGGAACAATCGGACGGCCGTGTGAGCGACTCCCAAGTGTAGGGTTTACACTACACAGTAGCTTCTACCGATTAATTCGACGACCCATTTGGTGTTGCGGTTGAGAGGTCGACTACAATATCAAGAGTCCTGAGTTCGATCCCCGGGCAGTACAAACATTTGTGTGCATGAACATGTCTATTTGTGATGGTCTGGGTGTTTTCTATGTAATATATGTATGTATTTACAAAAAAATGTATATAAGTATGTTTATCCGTTGTTTAGTATCCATAATACAGGCTTCACGCTTAAATTGGGGCTAGATAGTGCTGTGTGAATGTCAGTGGATATTTATTATTAATGTAATATTTATAAGCAAAAGAAGATGAAGATACACTATGTCTCATCATCATCAGCCTATAATATCCCAGTGCTGAATACAGGCCTTCACACTAAGCATAGTTCACGGAAGATTGGGCCGTAACCCACCACACGGGTCCAATGTGATGATAAGTGTAACAACTACCATCCTAGGATTGTAGCCAGGATCAACCACTTAACGTGGTCTCCACAGCACAGTATCATCTTTATTTCCGGACAATCAAGTGATTTCGCTTGCAATATTAGGATTTTGTTAGGACAAAACTGGGAAAAATCGCAAAAAGTGACTGCGGTTTCTCCACTGAATTCGAACCTACAACCTCTGTATCTAAACCCAACTCAGTACGCTAGACCAGGAAGGTATACAATAAGAAAATGGCAACTATTTTGATACTTTTGTATAAGGCAGTGATCATATGAAATTAGGCGACTACAAAGTTAAAATCATATTCAAATATAGGTAAATCATCAATGAATGAAATACCAGCAAAAAAACATGTTTTCATTTCAAATCGTAATGTTAGATAATTTTCAGGTCCATAATGACTTCTTCGTTGTTCACTAAAAAGCGATCCAGATAGATTATATAAACTTTTATAGTGACTGATAACTTAAAATAAAATAATGTAGCGTCAACCCTATTCACGGTGGGTTCTGACCGCCGAAGCGGCTAAACGTTAGTTGAAGATAAAAATAACTATTAGCATCCATGATAAGTAAAATGATAGCTGATCTACGAATTTGACCTTTAAGTCCATTAAGATTATGAATACGGTTCTTTTATGAAAAAGTATTTTTACAGCTCTACATAATATAATATTTATGTACTAGGAAACTTTTCAACAATAATTTCGCCTTACTCCGAGTTGTTTCTAAAAACGAAAATAATATTTGCCCTAAATAATGTCCCTTATTGTACAAAATTTATTCGTAATTGGAAAAAAGGAGACAAAAACACAATCAATTTAAAAGACGAAATAAAATAAAAAAATTGAAATCGAATAAATTTACACTCAATTTTAACAGCTAAAACGTTCCAAAATTTACATTTTCACACACACAAACTCGCTTGTCGAAATTAAAATAACTGAGTCACAAACTGGAGATGATCATAAAGCAGACGTCTGCCGCTGACGAAATGTTTTAATTAGTCATCATTTCACACCATTATACCAAAATAATTAATTGATATGATTCTTAATGTTCCAGTGGTTTTATATTAATTTTGTCATTTGATTGGTTCTAATGGGTATAAGTAACGCTGGTTATTTTATTTATACTTTAATATATAATTCTACTAGAGCAAGACCTCGGCTATGGGTTCAAATCCTGTAGGTGCAATTTTTGTTATAAAAACAAATGTTAGGCGCAGTGCGGCATTGATGGAGGATAATAACTGTCTATCAGTTGTTGGTCTCCTTCAATGCTGCTTTGCCATGGTTAGGCGTACCACTTACAATCAGGTGAGCGTCCTGATCACAGACATCTGAATATACAATTAGACTGGACGAGCCGCCAAGTTTATAGGCAGTCCCAGTGTCGCAATTTCTTTTCGGTTCTTACCTGTGAAAGTTATTCTATTACTTTCTAAATTTACTGATTGATTGCGATGATGGCATGTTACAATTGCACAGGATGATATTTTGGAAAAGAACGGTTATTTCTTCTAATATTCGTGCGTCTTGACTCTACTATCACAAAGCGTAAACTGGTAGCCAGTGTATGCCCGTTGGGCTTACATTTGTCGCACTTTAAACGCGGCTCGCCCCATGTCTTGTATTGGGAAATCTGTGGTCCTGACCGTCCTGAACACTTATGAAAAAACGTGTTTACGTCTGTGAACAGATTCAAAGGCTGTGCGCGAAATCGGCCAATCCACTCTCTACGGGGAGGCTCGTGCTCCGGTGGGGATGTTTAATAAGCTAAGGATGAAGTTTATTTATCAGTTGTTTAGTATACGGTATACAAGCTTCACGATTAATTTAGGGTTACATGGCGCTGTGTGAAAAAAATCCTTCCAAACAACTCACCTATCAGTTGTGCTGCCAGCCGAAAAGTGAATGAGATTACCATGGCTTATTAATGCGTCCTTCTTCCACAATACTACGCCAGTCGTATGTACATAAATACATTTTATATATAGTTAATATAAACTTACATTTAAAATGTAACCCATGCATAATATACGTAACTTGAGTTATAGATTTTTATGTAACGTATCATGCATTACGTTCTTAATATGCCGCCAAATTACCAATCAATGTAATTAAATTATAATAAAGACGTCACAATTTAATGTGTCCTTGCCAACTATGACTGTAAGATCAAGAATCGATTGTAATCGATTAAACAAGATGTGTACCGACTAAACCAGATTTATTCGCAATCAAAACTATTTCACACGGATGTTTTTATATTGCGAATATCAATCGACACTTAACATCCGTCGATGCTGGATACCGGCGGAGTAGGTATTAAGTTATAACAAGGTCCTGACTTAGAAAATGCATCATATCTTTGAAGTCTGCCGTCCTCATCGCATCTCAACGAAAAATATATCTATTGCATTTCGTTTGATGAACACTGATTTTCGCACTATGAGTTATTTCACTTATAGTCCCTAATAATATCTTTGTTCTATTAATATATTGTTTTCCGCCGAAATATTTTAAGTCCGTAATGTATACGGACTTAAAATATTTCGGCGGACTTACATACGGTAATCGCTAATTTTAACCATATTGTTCTTGTCATTGAGGACATTTTAGATACCACTTAAGTGTACTGTGTGAGATTGTAAATTGTGAAGTGCTATCTATCATTTAACTTGTAACCATGGGAAAGAGGATTTTTGTCACTCTCCCTGTTTGCGAAATTCCGTACCAGGATACAGTTTCCCTTCATCGTTGAAAGAATTTTTTGAACAATAAAAGCAAACTTGGTATCAGAGTGTAGGCGTTATAGCCTCCGTTTTGATGATATGTGACTATGGGATATGGCATCATAGGATAGTCTGACTCGTTACCTCAATCTAATTTGTTTGTCCCGCCATATTAACTACGCTATTAGTATATCTGTGCTCTTCAAAGTGAAATAAATTAATTCTAACTTTGACTTTGTCACATATACCTCTTCCAACTTATGTTAACTTCGATATCAATAGGTATAAAAGATGTAAACGTAAGTAACTTATGAATGATTTAGACTATACATTATTACGCGTATATTTTACGATCCATCCAACCAATAAAGTTATGAAGCCTCTAATTGCAGGGCAATTAATTGAGAATATATTATTAATTGGTTATCATTAACATGGTCAGAAAGGTCGTGGTCACTTTTACATCTCTTTAAAGCTTCATGGTGTTTATACGCTTATTATTATTATTGCTTCGGGTTGTCTGAACTACTTAATGCTATAAATGCATTAGCTATAAAACATTTAAAATGTTAGACTTAATAAAACTCAAGCAAGATCATAATTATTGTTTTATTGGTATCACATCCACCGGCACTATAAAGAAAATAATGTCAATTTTTTGGTCTTAACTCTCTACTTTTTCGTTTTGTCAGTCAAGTAAAATAGCTTTTGGTTTCTATTCGCGACGAATTCGTCGTCAAGTTTCATGATTCCAGTCATTAGGCTATTTAAAGTAAGTCCACATCTGAAGTTGGTATTCTTAAGTGGCTCATCATCCATCGCCGAGAAGTTTCGGAGCTTTACCCGCCATTTGGCCGTTAGTCCATTCGTATTGGACATTTGCCGCTTCTAGAATTTACTCGGATAGATAAAGACATAAATAAACACTTTTTAATCTCTAATTGAATATACTCTTAGTGAGAATTAACACGATCCGGAAATTCCTTTACACATTTACAATAATTACAAGTCAACGAATTATTTGATTTGAATATATTACAAACCTTGTAATATCCTCGTTCATTGGAATGTAAAATCCGTGTGTTAGCCAACACCGCCCATTGCCTCTTTGTAATGAGAAACATATGTACTGGCAGAAATCGAAATAGATTTATGGATGCTTACGAAAAGCAATCAGGGTAGGCGTGACCGCTTGTAATTATTTCTTAACACCATCTTCCGAACGTTGCTACCGAATGCTCTCCATTAGATACTTCCTTTTCTCTAATGGCACCGATTGAGTTAGGGTTGCCCATTCGTATTTCTTAATAAAAGTTTATGGAGAAAAAACTCAAAGGTATAATTTATTTAATTCTTTTTTGGGATATTAGATCTATAATAATTTTATTTGAAGAAAAAAATGTTATTGAAATTGTTTTTTACATGGATTGTATAAATATAATTACATAAAAAATCTTAAAAAACGTATGTTAAAATAACACTTTTTTGTATGTCTGATGATCCATGAACTGTTTTGTTACAATTTATTTATTAAAAATAATAAGTTTATAGATACATCAGTATCTCAATTACTTTCCAAATTTTATTTTTGTCATTACTTGAATTTAGTTTTTATGTTTAAAGTGATCAGGATGATCAAAATAAGTTATATGACTGGCTATGATGTAGTATTGAAGAGAACTAATATCAGACAGACTGAGGAACCTTAATCATTAGCACAACTTATCTAGCGGCTTGTTTTATTTATTTTTAACCTTCAGCAGTTTGGAAAGCAACTTTGTAATAAGTATTTCAATAGTAGAATATCATTTGCCTGTATTACTAACATGTTTCATATTAAATGCAAAATATTTTTTTATCTTTCGAAACTGAGTGTGATTTAAAAAAAATATTAAAAAATATGTGCGTATTAAAAAAAAAAATTGTTAGAACACACACACTCAACGTCCTCTAATCATTTAGGATGATGCGAGAGTAACTATTATTAGACAATACACAGTGGTTTCCAGCAGTGGTTAATTTATGGTTGGGTTGATTATGAGGGTAAATTAATACTTGAACACGCGCTTTATGGTGTGTTTTGTCTTATTCTGTGCATGTCTCGTGTAACACAAAATGAAAGATATTTCGCCTTTTACACTATTTTCTGTTGTTTAACAGTAAAATGTGTCAAGCCTGTCGGAAATAACTATTCCACGTTCGCTCATAATTTCAAATACAAAAGTACTTCCATATATGCCCGTGGGAAATAGGTGAGTAGGCGCTAGTTTATATTCTAGGTGGACACAAGATGTCATCATCATATCCTATGTCGAGTACTTGATCTACTTTTGGAATTCACCAATTTCATACTAATGACATTGTAATGAAATTATAATATTCACAGCTTATCATCCTTTTGTATTCCAATGTCATTTGTGATGATATCACGCAATCATCACATTTGGATTTGTGAAATAAAAACTGAAGACATTTTTAATGTGTGTTTCAGTTTAAAGTGTTGAACTCATGAATACTATAAAAAGAAATTATTAGTATATTTGTTTACATTGAATATACTACAAAATATTCAAAACAAAAATAAAAGTTCTATGTATCTAAAAATCATAGCAATGAAAATTTTCGGAGAGCGTATTACTCTTTTATGAGATTTGCAGTTAATATAAGAAATACAAATACATCCTTAAAATATTACTGGTTTGATGAATAAATGTTGAATAACAAATTCATTAATACATAGGTATCGCATCAAATTTTTTTCAACCCAGAATCTCACGATCCTTAAAGAAGTAGAATCAGATAGTCAATGATTCGCGGTGGGCTCATCGGTAAATTCAGCAATGCTACTTACATATTTATATACAAAGGAGACATTCACTGACATTTCCATTTCAATCGTGCTGTGACATAGATCGAGTTAGTCAATGTTCGACGTATGTCACCGTTGATGGGTCTACCCATCGCTGAGCTATCCGAGGCGATGATTTCGAATGTTGTCATCCCTCGATGTCATTGTCATGTACCCTGACAGCTGGTTCGATATGTCGCTTGTCACTGACCGCGTGATGAAAAGATAAGTCGGACTTAACTTGAAGTGGTTGACCCTTTATAGTACACTATCTAATGCTCTGAATAAAATATTCATTGGTAATTATTTATTTATTTAATTATTGTTGTTGTGTTCTGTTTGGTAAATGCACCGTATACGTTATTTGGTAATTATATTTGTTAGTATACTATTCGCTCACTAACTAGGAATACATTTAAACAAGTACAGGGAGGTTTTTCTGCCTATTACCGCAGATGCCCTTTACAGCTTCACAGTTATTTTGATCAAAGTGTACCTTGTAAGAGCGTCGGTGGCTCAGTGGTGTGGACTGTCGCCTTCCTACCGGAAGGGCTGAGGTTCAAATCCCGACACGTATCAATGTATTTTCGAATTTTCGAAAATATATGTACGTTATCCGACGCTCTTACGGTGAAGGAAAACATCGTGAGGAAACACTTCATGCACGCCTGCGAAGAGAGATTTCGAAGGTTGTGGGTGTAGTCGTCCAATCCGCACTGGGCCCGCGTGGACGACTAAGGCTTAATCACCCTATACAGGTAGGCTCGTGCCCCTCGGTGGGGACGTTTAATGAGCTGATGATGATGTACCTTGTAATTAACTAAAACAAATATTACATTTTCAACATAAAATATAATGCAAATTTATTAACCTTTACCTTTACATAAATACATAATAATATAAGTACCATCCTTAAATATTCCTAAATAAAGCCAAGCCTGTACGACAAGCAATGAAGTAAAAAAATGAATCAGCTAAGTAACATATGAAGTTTATTTCTTTTTGCTAAGGACCATGAACTATGGTTATATATGCATTATGTTTGAAGCTATCATCCCGCTCTATTAACCCCAAACACATAATTTTACTGGTATTTATCTCGCTGACATTATCATGAAGGAACAATGGCAGATATTAAACCTACATAGTATATGGTAACATTTAAGTTCAATACATAAGTTATTTAAGGCGAATTAATACAGAACGCAAATCCATCAAGTGTGTACGATTTCAAAATCAAAATTGCTTGTCATTAGCAAGGGTAAAATGTCATAGAACAATACGAGCGTTCTGTTGTCGCCGAGTGGTCGAAGGCCGTACGTGATCGCATTTCCTTAGTGTTAGGCTGACGATACACTGAACAAATACGCTGTGCTAATTTAAAAGGCTCTATGATATTTTTCATTAAATAAAAAATGTTGCTATTCAAATATTTCATTATCTTTGTTTTATTTCTAATAGTTTTTGGAAAGGTGCGTTGTATTTGAAAAATTATAATCAAAAAATTTTACTTGCTTCACTCACTATTGCTTGCTTGTTTTCTCTTTATGGTGACAAAAGAAGGTCATCCAAGTACATTGTGGGGAGCAACTGTAGTTTATTTTCGATATTGATTTATAATACTAATACACACAACAGATTTATTACTCATATACCATGTGTATTTTTTAATTAATGTTTAAAACAAATTACAATATCAGATAAATACAATCTTAAATCAATCAACCAATATGAAATTACACAGTTAAAATTACAATACCCCTAATGTAAACAAAAATAAAACACAACCTAGAGTTCATTATTGTATCAGCAGCCTTACAAAACGGTCACGCAACAACAAATATAATACACTCAATAAATGTCTTGATGTAAAATGTTTTGGCAATAACATGCGCACAATCCACATTCAATCACCGCGACCTAATTGTTTGAATTCGATTCGGATTGGTAATGAACGTATTTCAATTTCGATTGTTATCCTAAAAATCGCCAATAAAGTCAACACTAAGTCAATTCAAGAATAATTCCAAAAACGCATTATTGCGGATTTTCTAAATCCATTAACCTTTTGTTCTGATTTTTCGGACAAGAGTAATCAATAAAGCGACTTCTAATTTTATCTAAATTCAAGTACATCCATTTTTTGTCGTTATTTCGCACCAGGTTACATATCTCATGGTCACAGAAAATCGTAAAAAAATATCTGGTACTGTGGTAATGATTAAAATTTAAAATATCGAAAATACTGGTTACATTTTCATGATATAATCAATAAAGTAATGAACTTATAATAATATGTAGAATCAATGAAGTGCTTGATATTTTAAAATAGTACTGAACTAATCACTAGTTTGTTACCTGTACTAGTAATTTAATTAGAAACTAAAAGTTCCCGTCTGCTCTAATTTGTAGGAACACTTTCTTTTATTATAGTCTCTATTTAAATTTTTATATCTCATAAGATAGGTGGATAGATGTCTTGATAATCGATGTTCTATTTATTAAAAATCAAATAATATTATACCATAGTATTGTAATATAGATAATTAAGCGACAGTTCTATTTCATAATATACCTTAATTAGACCCGTAACCATCCACGGTTACAAAAAATCCAACACACTGCAATTGTCAAAATAAATATGTCTACGTTGTTACTATGAATTACATAAAAAAAACACCACGTCAAATAATACATAAGTGAAAAAGTTTATACGGCTGCGTCTAGTAGTCATACCCTAATAGAGCGAGACCAGCGGTTACAAAACGATGAGTGTTCGCTTCAGCTGGCCAATCAGCACGTGTTGAGCCGCGCAGGTCAGGGGTCAGGCTTGCGCTCGCGCATAGCCCTGGGGACACACATTGTACTGTATTTATTAATCGAGCGTTGTATTGGAAATTTGAATTTTGTATTGTTTAGATGTCATGTTGTAGAAGTTACTTAATTTACTTACAGTTTTATATTCAATCTCTGTGTATTTGTTACGTTTGCGTGCAAATTCTCGTAGCTGTTTATAATAACCTTAGGTAGGATGCTTTATATGTATAATAAATAGTGTTAATGACGTAAACGCAAGAGAAGCACGTTTGATGTCGCCATTATTACTAGGCCATGGTATCTACTGTGAATCAGACTCTAACTAGATCGCTCTCTATAAAATAAAAATAAAAGAATATTGTATTACATTCAATAAAATGTAGACAACAAGAACGTTACCATGTTTAGTCTCATGTACAAATAAGATGCTTGGTTGAAGGATAAAATGCACTTTTTTCATGTCAGAAAACACGGGCTTGGTATTAATGAAATAATTGGTGCATATTTTCACAGGATCGGTGGAAATGTGTGAAGGTATTTTAAGTAATATAAGTCCTTTAGCTACTTCATTTGATCAAATAATTTTTGCCAAAAGGTAATCATGAATTATATCAAATATACTACTTAGACTGACCTAGTTAACATTTCCTGAAATGATTATGATTAATGTTACATATTTAGTATATAAATATTACACATGTATATTGGGGGCAGATAATTTATAAATAAGCGATATTAATCAAAATTTGGCAATAAATTGAAAATAATGCAAAACCACAAATAATTTTGCAATACTGTAAATATCTAGGTCAGAGATGATTAAATCACGTCGATAGGAAATCATAATAATATAAGCCAATTTTACGAGTACTATCTATGTACAATAATTACATGATCTGGTCGTGAGCTAATCAATAACTTAACTACTGACTTACACGAGATACACATTCACGTGGATTTGTGTACAAAGTATTACTTAAAAGTAAAGTTATTACTCGAATACCTAATTTATAATAATTATTAGACTGCTATTGGCATTCCAGACAATTCAGTATTTTTTTATACTTTATTATTTATTCATCATTTGTTCAAATACACATAAAACTTAGAATATTTTATCTTTACCATCACATACGATATCCCAGACATGTGGGTTCGACAAAAAAAATGGTTATAAAAGTTTCCTATTTAAGCCTTATAGTGGTTTACAAAATACATATACAAAGAGAATTTGAACCGTGTAGTGCTAATAGTTCCAAACATAGTGAAGAAACCTTCGAACGTCTGCGAACAGATTCAAACGCTATGCATGAATTCGACCAATCCGCGCTAGGCCTTTTACGGGTAGGCTTGTGCTCCTCGGTGGGGATGTATAATGAGCTGATGATGATGAGTGCTGATAGTTTCCGAGAAAAAAGTGTGTGACATACGGATGGAAAGACAGGCAGACATGACAAATCTATAAGGGTTGCGTTTCTTGCTATTTGGCTACGGAATCCTAAAAAGAAAGTCTAAACAGCGGCAATAGTTATTATAACACATCATAGCTCTAGGCCTACACAGCGCCTGCGGGATCGACGCCTAGGGAGCGCGTGCTCACCATTGTTATAGACTTGATGAAAACGTGATGTAAGTTTTATAATATAAAAATATTTGAGTAGCTGAGATAGTATCGCACGACACAATGGCTCTTGTAGTGAATCTCTTTGAGGATTGCGCCAGAATGTCTTTGTAAAGTAACATAGTACAGTCAAGTATTTACAGCTTACTCTGAATATACATTAGCCGATTGTTTTGTATTGAAGGTTGTGTTGCAGACAAAGGATCTGTTTATGCCGGCGTAAGTATTTATTAGAGATACAACTTGATTATTTTGATAGAAATCTGTGGTGCATGTTAAAGTTTAACTTTTAATAAAAGCATTTGAGCGAGTTTGTTGGTATTCGAGTAATTTGGTCTCGGAAAACGCATCCCTTATTATAATAAGAAAGATGGACAAAGGTAGAATCAATACTTATTTGAATTATCTATTTATTTTCATACAATACTACATTTGACAAAACATTCAACATAGCTCTAGCTCCTAAGAAAGTAGAAATAACCGTGTTTTAGGAGCCAACGACCGTGTTTCAGGACTTAGCAGTCAACGTCTATTATATCATGTCTATCTATTATTTCTTTCTTTCTTCTTTCTCTCGTCTAGTTATACAGTCTCGTGCAATAAGAGCTTTACAATTCGCATTGGTCCTGCGCAGTAGGTTACAGCCCAATCTCTCCATGACGGTAATGCAGCGGGACGGTGATAACGATGATCAAAATTGGCTATTGAGTTATATTTTAATGTAGAATAATGTATTGTGAAATTCCCCTTATAATGCATTATTACATAAGAATATACTTGTATATGGGTTTTAAATATGCCCAACACATTAAAGCTATGGAAATAATTTTCCATCTTACATCTTAAGGTTTAACGTAGTGATAAGTACTATAGTATTAGACAATGTGTACGCGTGTCCCTGCCCACGCGCTGTGCCATTAAAACCTTTATCGAGGCTTGTTTTAGATTTCACGACAAACACGAAAGGTTGTGTTCACACTGGCGAGTTAGCTTGGCAAGATTATAAAATAATTTGGGAACACAAGTTGCGAATCAACAAAACATTAAGCCAGAAATATCTTCCGGTACATATAGAAATAAGTATGGCTATTGGGACACTAAGGTGGTGCATGAGAAGATGTATCAAAGAACTTGACTACATTTTAGTCTCTTTACACTGATATACTATAACAAGCAACCACATAATTGCCATATTAAAAGACATAAATCAACTAGCCCCTGCATTGCATAAGAAGAATTGTAGCAGTATTCTCACATTCAACTATTACCTTACCAATGGTATCACCCATGTATCAAGAGTGGAGATTGTGAAAACTTGTAGTAAAATATTTTAAAATACTTTTTGCTAATGTATAGAATGCTCATTCCAGCACTGTCATATGCGTTAATGTAAATTAATATTACCATAAGCGTCCGATCACAGTGTAAGCAGCTTTACGCTATCTCCGCTTGACACGCGCTAGAGCCTTAATTCAATCAGGCGCGATAGCTAGTATCTAGTCCCATGGGAGGCGCGCCGCTCGATAAATCGGCGCCACGTGACGGAGACCTCGCTTAACATACAATGCACTGACGCAATGCACCGTCAGGATCCGTTGACAATAGCTAAAACCTATCTGACTCTATTTCTGTTCATATATCATTATGGCGGATACGAACGTATGAATTCTGGATTGTGATATGACAATATTTGTGTGCGGATTAATAATAAAATTGTATTTGTGAGTTATAGGTAAATCATTTGACGATCCTATTTGGTTTAATGGTTAAGACGTCGGCAACTACACTAGGGCTTCCCGTTTCGCTCCCCGGGCAGTAGGTACAAACATTTGTGTGCATGAACATGTCGTTTTGTATTAGTCTGGGTGTTTTCTATATATAATTAAAAATATAATAAAACTAAATGCTTAGTTTGGTACTAGATGACGCTGTGTAAATGTGAGTGAATATTTACTATTTTTTATTATCATCAAAGAGCACATGACCCTAACAGTAGTGATAATTGCTATTTTTCACTTATCACAATAACAAAAGTTGACTAATTTACAAAAGGGCCCCGTGCCAAAAACATTGGAATAATATTTCTAAACAATTTAATTTAGATAAATACCTACAGTTACAATGACGAGATTTAAGTCTAATTTAATTATATTAGGAAATATTAATATACAAGTCCGAGAGAAATAGGGAGTATTTTATAATTGCCAACTTTCGGTACAAAAGACATCAACGAAGCACGATTAAAAAATGAACTCTGGGATGATTTAAGTTAGCACATAATAAATAGTTTCATTCAATTTCCTTTTAATATTTTTAAAATTTACCTTGAGGATCCTATTAGATACCCAATAAACTTTTATATGTCAATAATAAGCTAGCGACACGATAACTAAACACTATTCCGGTAATAAAGGCTTTGTAGGTAACTTATTTCTTTATGTTAATAAGTATTTAATAGCTAAATAAACTAGGACTCATGAGTTTATTTGTTGACACCTGAACTAAATCGTTACAGTATCTAAGTTGCCATGTCGTGGTGCGTTTAGGTAGAGAATAATGGAGGCGCTACGAGTTAAATATTGCATTTATTTATTTTATGTTCTATTAAAATAAATACTACTTTATTTTAATCATCTCAAAACTGATCACGTTTTTGTACTTAAACATCTATTTAACTTATAACACAGCCATTTCTTCCATTAGAAATTATATTCTTATATTGTTACTTATAAATAACATATATTTACTAGAGTAATGTAGAAATATCACCGGCTAAATGAATGGTGTTAATAGATGTTTTCAAATTTTTTTAAAGGTGTCCTAAACACTTGAAAACAATTTTGTCGGCTTTTCTTTGAACTAAGCAATATTTAGATGTATATTTCAGATATATAAATGAATTCGCCAATTGATTCTATTACAAATGCTTTAACGGGACGATTAACCATTCTCTGTAATTACAAATATTATAAATTACAATTAGCATTTGTTATCTGCGATGTTTATCTAGTGATTTGAATAAATTATTTGTGGTCCATTTTATATGGATTTATATTATAATCAATCAACAAACAAATTAGGTTAAAATCTATGTAGGTATTTTGGTGTAGAATGTTATCACTCCCATACAGAACTTTTTATTCATTTATTATAATATATTAAAGCAAAACAGAGAGTAAACTTGAACAAAACGAACGAGGCACAAGGCTAGTCGCTAACGACTCTGGGTGTGTCCTCTGCACCAAATAACGCAGCCGTAATTATGGGTGCAGTTAGTGCAATAATAGTACAATAGTAACAGCTACGGACTATATTCGACGAAATGAATTGAGACTGCAATGATTTATCAAAATTGATAATTTGGATACATCGTCTGTAGGGTTTTTCGCTTCACCTGATTGGTCAGGTAAATGTCGGCCAAAACCTCTTGCGTAACTTTAGTATTTTAAATGTTTTCAGTATAACATTTTTTAAATATATTATAAGTGCTTTTTTTATGCCGAATTTTAATAAATGAATTTGATTGGGTGGGAGATAGTCTTAATACTTGGGCACTTTATCTTTGCCTATAGTAATCTCTTGCCAACAAGTTATAGGGGGAACGCTTTCTCGCTAACTTATTTCATATATAAAATAATAAAATTCTTTATTTATACAAACTTAGATGACAACGCATTTCAGTAAAAAATCCTTTTAAGTACAAGGAAATTATTTTAGTAAACGCTTTAATGATTGTTGGCGAGTCATTTAAGCCATGTAGATAAATATCTACACGGCAAGCGAAATCTGAACAAGTTAACATAAACAGTTTTCTATCCTGAATAAGAAGCACCCATTCATAGTCGTGTTGCATCAATTTTCGGTAGAGTTCATCGTCGCATTAAATAGTAATTAGCCGCGCAAACACGGCAACCGTTTACTAAAGAAACCAAAACGATATTAATTACACTCGTACACTGGAAGATTAACGATTACTGTGCCGACCAATTACAACGTCAAAACATCACCTTGAATCAGGGTTGGCAACCCCTGTCATCATCGTGACTCTAGTTTGGTAATAATACCGCTATATAAGAAACGTTTCTTTATTCGCTTCTTTAACTTAAACTTTAATAATCTTGCTTACATTTTTTTATTAGTTTGATTAAAATAGAACTAGCCTAGAAGACAATGATATCTAAGTAGACTTTATTAATTTATTATATATATGATAATGTATGTATTGAATTAATAAATATATAAATTATTCTTCCATAAAATATATTTATCTAAAATTTCAAGAATGATATGGGATTTTACAGATTTACTTTGGAATTTTTAATACACTATAAAATCTTGTAAATTGAGTCCCTTTCATATTTTGGTAACAAGGTAATATTTTTTGATTGACCTTGGTGCGATCTGTCAAATGCGAGGCCCTAACAGCCAGCAGAAATCCACTTATCTACCATAATAGCCCAAACCCATGAAAGCTTTGATGAGCTTTTTAACAATGGTCAACTGTAATATTGTTATGTGACGACAGCCCTACCGTGAAGATCCAAAGAAAACACGTCAGAGTCACTTCAAATAATGACCCTATTGTGCGCCGATGATGTAGCTGATAATGGAGCCATGCGAAAATATGGCCTACGTATTAATTGCGCTTCTCAAAATGCTTGCACAACTTATGATACGGCAAAGACAATGGACCGATCCTTCCATGAACCTTAGTAAGAATAATGTTTTATCAGTTTCATATTCTTTTGATTATTGATCATTGCAATAATTTATCTAAAAAAAATGTTGCGCATCTCTGTTTTAGATAGGCATATTAAACTTTTCATTTTTTTTAAATAAAGCTTATTTCATTTTCATAAGTGCACTAAGTTTAGTAAAAGTAATGAATATACATATATATACCCATCTCATGCACACCATTATTTTTTTAATATTTGGTAATTATTTTGTATTTTTATAGTGTAATACTTACATACTTAATTAAATCTAACAATGAGCCATCCAATACTCGAGTTTCGCAAATGAAACTTGCATTTATTACGGCAACCTCTGATAGGCAGTGATTTGTCATACCACGCATATTAAATTGATGAGCAATCCAGCCCAACTATTTCTTACGGAACGTCTTTAAAAACCGCAAAGAATTCGCATCTAATACAGGTGCCAACGGTGCTTCACCTGGTGGACTACGGTTCATCATACTGACATAGTTACGTTTAAAGACGGAATATTTTTCCTGTTATTATACTAGAATGGATCTTACGTATAAAAGATCAAATAAATGCGAAATTAATAACCTAACAATCGTATAATATGATCGCTTGGTGGTTAAATATATTTATGCAACAATATGGCCAGACGTATCACTTGCCATCAGGTGAGCGTCCTGACCGTCCTGTTCACTTAGTAACATAAAAAAAAGAAAAGAAATTAAAACGAGATCACAATTAATACAGGTAAAAGAATATTCTTTTACTCAACTGACGAAAATTTAAAGTTATTTAGAAATAAACTTAGGATTATCTTTGAAATGATTATAATATCAACATGACTCGAATCACCTGACCGTAAATCTAACTTTGACTCCTTAATTATAAGACGGTCCGCACCATTACGTCAAACCTGTCATAAGTTCTTGCAAGATGAATACCAACAATAACTCTGTATATAAAATATGATACCACATTACACTAGCCAATATGGACTCATAGAGTGCTCTTAGTACGACATGAACGACAGACAAATGTCATCGTAATGTCAACTTTTAGCATTGCCCGTTTACTGTTATATAATTTATGTCAACCGTTGTTTGAAACATGCTTCAATCTCATAACCAACCCCAAATGAACACCTCAATTTTCACGTTAATGACACTTAACGTCTCTATTGTGTACCAAAAATTTATCGTTTAGGCATATTTCATTTCATGAAATTTTGTTAGCAAAGTCCAGATTGACGTTAACTAGAGATTTTAGCGAGCGTTCTCCGAATTATTTCGCTCCATCATCCGTCAGTGTAAAAGGAACAAAATGAAATTAGAATTATAAATTCGAATGCAGAGTAGCCAAAATAATAAGTACGCTTCGGCGATGGCATCTGATAGGTAAGTGGTTTTCGAAACGCCCCCGAGCGGTTTCGATACAATCGCGGTACGCGTGCGCTGCGCATCGCCGTATGTTACGTCCGAGCCAGACAAATGCACGTGAATTAATATTTAGGCGGCCAGATATCGACAATTATGTGGACTACATACCTATGCAGATCGACCTAATGGATCAATTCAATAAGACGATCATAATCTCACGCATATCACGAAGACAGCTATTAACCTCAATCCCTAAAGGACACAGTTAACCTTGCAGCGACTTTGCGATACTATCGTTTATAACTTTGTTATCGGTTCAACACAAAGTGATTTTTCGTTTAAGTACAAACTAAAGTGACGTGCCAAAGTAGAAATTTCATCGAATCTCAATCTGAATGGCACAGGGTCTCGATTATATCGATGTAACGAAAGCAAGGTCGCATCAAGGAGCGGTCAAGGGATAGTCACCTTCACCTCGAAGCCTTGATGAGTCAGCAGCAGCATTGTTCCGATACTGATCCTAACGACACGACGATTGCAACATTTTATAGTAATTATAACTTTATATTGTTGCCTAACTCAGATGTGACGCGTGTCCGGACCCCGAGATCATTTTTGACGTCCCGTATCTGATCTTTCGCAAGGCGACGCACGCATCTAGACGAGAAATTCTTCGAGTGGCCTTGCTATCTATGATTTGTGCGTATTTGAACACCTGATAACGAGATGGACTATTAGTTATCTGCAAATCGCAATTTGTTTGAAGAACTACGTAACGCTGCACGTTTAGTGGGTCAGTAATTTATTAGGTACAGCCGGCTACTTTGAAGACAATGACACTGATTTGGTGTGCCTTAACGATTCCGTATTGTTATGTGGATCAAAGAGGATTTTTTATAACATTACTATTTATTTTACAACTCTTCACTGGATTTGTTCTGTATATAATTAATCAAAGCATCGTATTGTTGGACTTTGAATATGGGGTGAGGATTAAAAGTGATTAATTACCTCTAGTACATTTTAAAGTAATCAAACTACTCGTATATCATATTTTTTTTTTTTTCTTCGCAAAGTTAACCATACATAAAACAATCTAAGAGATTACGCTAAATAATAAAAAATATATATTTTATTTACTGAAAGAAGAGCGACGTTTAATGTCATAAATTAAAAATAAACTAGAATGTTTTTTTCCCTGAGTGGCTAAACTACTTGTTTTTGCCTTCTTAAGTCTGTTAGCAGAGTCGAATGAAACTGTCATCCGCTGAATTCTGGATTTCCCATTTTTACTTTGATAAAGTAACGCCTTTTAAAGATACGATAAGGTTCCCACCACAGCGACATTGCAACCGCAGTCTGCAAAAGGCGTGTCAGTGAAATGCTGAGTGCGTGCTTTTTTGTCTAATAACTGTTATCATAAAGGGCAGGACTGGATATGAACGACTTTCTTAGTGGAAACATTTGATTTAACTTTTGATCGATTCAGCTTTAACAGTACTTCTTTTTGTTACACTGAAGTTGTTTTAATGTGATCAATTAATCAACCTTATGTTTCTTTTATTCAACAAGCGTTGCTTTAATGAGAAATGATTTGAAATATATTAATTTTCCGACACTTAAGAAGTTATTTACAGACCGTACCAATGTTTACCATCATTTATACGTGCCAAAAAAGCATTTTCCGCCTCAAAACCTTGTTCTGCATTCGTCTGATGGCGTATGCATAGCTCGGTGTTTTAATTAAAGGAAGACGTCCAAAATAACGCGCGGACCACCCGGGCCGTGGTTTCTTGCGCCGCAAGTGTATCAAGTTGCGTCAGTTTTTGTTCTTGTTTCCCGTCGTGTACACTAGATCTTTAGTTACGTTCAATTTAGTGGAAAATCTTTAACAGTTGGCGCTTTTTCTTACCTTTAAGTGCAATTGATATTAATAAATGCACTAAATATTCTATTCATAATATGGCCCAATGGTTAGAAGTTACTAAGTTCATTTACAAAAGAAATATAAGTAATACCGTTATTTAAGAGATCATATTTTAAACAACCCACTTGTTAAGTATTTTCTCTCTCTCTAGTAACTATCCTATTTTCTACCAGGACCTCCAGATGCCCTCCAAAATGTAGTCAACTTCGAAACAATTTCTTAGGAATTTACTCCTAATTTCTACTAAGTTTACTTTGAATGAGATTGGGATACCCGTCAAAAGAGACGAAGACCACTGGTGCAAGGGATTACCAGGCTATTGTAATATTACAATCTCAATAACGAGAAATACCGAGTGCCTGTTTTATAGCGCTCTTTCACTACAACTGTATTAGAGTTGTAATTGTAAGTAATTTTTGATTGAGACTAATAATACTCAATTGTTAATGCATGTAAGCAATTGATATAAAACAAATACCCTAAGTAATGTTTATCTTTCCTACAGACCAATCCATATAAGGCTTTATTTAAAATTTATTTAAATATAATTTTGCGCTCATCCATCCGAAGGGAAACCGTTATGAATGTTGCTTAACTTTCACGATCGTCTACCAAAAGCGCTTTCAGTCAATCATGTTATATGTACAACAATTGATATCTAATACCTTAATCTTAAGATATATGAGAAATTCGCTTAAAGCCGTATTCAACTGTAGTATCTTTGCATTCATAATAACAGAACTCAATCCACGATGTTGGCACACGGAAGCGTTTTCAATTAGTCGCTATCTGATCCCTCGGGCTGAATGCATACATTGCGGCCTTTAACGGGATCCGATCTGTTTTTATGTGTTTCCGGAGAGTAATGGACAGGTATCCATTGCCTACGGATATATCTATTATCATAGTCTAGAGTTTTTTATGCTGAGCAGGTGCATTTGTTATCTTCGATTGTATTGACTATTTGTTTGTACTGTTTGCTATTCAATTTTCTTTTTTGTGTATATAGAATAGAATGTTTTTTGATTGACAGTATATTAATTTATTCGTGTTTTAGTTTTTCTTCGCTATTTATAACTAGATAATATGAATAACTATTAATGCCTAATCTAGCCAAGTATGTTCATGAGCTTACACAAATATTCCATTTAAGATTGGCTACCCATAAGACGACATTACAAACGGCTCATCTGATGCTAAATGAGATAGTATACGGTCCACTTGTCAAAAATATTAGTATTAATAAAACAAGAAATAACAAATTTTATGTCTTACTATTCTTATCTCTTTAAAAGGTTAATTTTCTGTATATGATTTTTGTAAAACTTAAAAAACAGCAAATTATTAAAAACAAAATTAAATGAAACAAATAATGCACACAATTACATAAAAAATATATACTGAAAATAACCCATCAGATAATAGAACCAGTGATATTTTCCTACTATGGCAACAAAACCATCTAAAAGAACTTTGACATTAACTTATACTGCGGCTTAAGCTTTAGGTTATTAAATATTATTACTAACGGTGAATAAATTAATACCAAACAATCCTACAAATCCGAATGACATTAAATATCTTCCCACCACCGTGTCACAGATTATGTGTGACGTAGGTCATTACACTACGAAATTAATTCTCACGGTGGTCTGAAAATAAAAATAAACATTACACTTTGGAAAAATGCTCTTAGCACGCTCAGTATAGAGCTCCAATCAGAACAAATAAAAACGCCATTCAGCTTTGTATCTCTCGCTGATCCATCAAAGATGAGACCGGGTACCGTGCAAAGACAGGACTACAAGTCCGGAACTTGTCGGTTAGGTAATAAGGTTACAATTGTATCGTTTAAGGTTGAATTTCGTATGTATCTTGGTTGGATCGAATCAGCTGTCACTTCACACGGGGCTTTGCATCGTCCGCGCCAGCTTGATTACCGAGAACTAAATATACGTATAGAGACGATTCTTCTCCTGAAACAAAGACTGGATTTCAATTGAAGTAAATATGTGCTATGTGCTTTTTTAGCTGAAAGGTGAAAACTGAGATCACATTGCGGTGATTATTAAATATTACGGAAACTGACTCCCCGGAGTACATTTCTTAGTTTCGTCAAAGTCATAGTTATAATAAAATAAAGGTTGTATCCGCATTTTATTTTATCATATATATTGTTAAATGTTCCCTTTTAGCAGGTCCATCCATTAAACAATTGTATCCGTTTTTAAACGTTTTTTAAATTTATACATTTTATTGGAAATATGGTCAGCGGGCAGTATCTATATACATTTAACCAGTCTATGTTATTCCCCTTAATAATAAGATACTTCAATAAAACGCTACAAAAGCTGAATCATGTTTTATATCGAATGTTTTTAAAAAGAAAAAGATAACTTCACAACAACAATGGCCACATATACTGTCAAGGTTAGATCTATAACATTGTAACAATAATTCAGACTTAAACGGTGCGTTTTGTAATTTAATTTTTTTATTAAATATCAACACCACCCACCGAGTTTCCGAGAGACTGTTCCAAGAAAATTGATATTCAACTTACTTTGTCGGGTTCGGTCATTATTTTTTCAGTAACAAGCCGAATAAGTGTTATTTGACATAATCCAATCAGATTAAACTGATAATGAAAATAAATAAACACGGTTATTATAGAATACGATCGGTAAATACAAATTATATTTTTGACCATACGCTTACACAATTAACCTGTATGAGGTATTCTTCGTATGTAAAAAAAATACTTACATCCATATTCATATTAAAATACTTGTACTAATAGACCGGTGAGCTGGAATACGTCATTTGTTATTAGAAAAGGCAATTTTGTAGTGCCTTAGTTGAAGCCACTTAGAAAACATCATGAGTACTTTATTGTTCCAAAATAAGATTTTAAGCAGTTCAAAATTAGAAAGTTCAAAGACATCAAGAAAACACCAACCATAAACAAAGTAGCAATTACTTACGCGAAGAAAGACAACGATACACTGGCCATCAAGAAAACGGGCAAAAAGCCTTCAAGAGCCATATCATGTGCAACAAAAAAGGCAAACAATGAAAGTGAACAATTTTGATGAACCCTTACTAACTGCGTTTTTGGCATGCGCGATACTTCGCGCGCTTAATTGGTCGCCCAAATGTGAGGAGTGACTTAAATTGGCCCGGCGGCTACATCAAAGAAGACCATTTATTTATTGTGAGATGAGCTCTTAAAGTTAAAACAGATTAGAGGCGACGTGGTGCGGAGATCGTTTTAATGGGCCATTTCATTGTATGTCAAGTGTAAATATGTAAATTAATGATGGCTTATTATAGGCCACGGTTTTAATTGAAATATGGACGATAATGTGGTGACTAGATGTTTTCAGCAAAGAAATAGATTAATATTGTGAGAGCGAATGAATATTAGATACTATGGCTCAGTCAATAGTCAGCTGTTAAAGTACCCCATTAATGGAAACAGTTGCAACATGCCATATAGTAGGCGCTTTGTAAGCAAAAAATAATAAACAAAATATTTTTTTAATTAAAAACTCAGCATTATCGCAAATTATGAGGTCTTTTCAAACAAACCAACGTGTTGAATAAACCTTAGGATATTTCCGATTACATTTTCTTAAAAAAAACTAATTGTAACTCGTCTACAATTTCTTAAAAAAGCCTAATCATAACTTTTCCGATACAAACAAAACCTACACTAGTAAATAAGTGATATGCACAATGCAACATACATAGGTACCTAGAGTCACATTTAATTAATAAAAATTTCAATTGTAAATGATTCCCTTTGTTACACAAATCCAACGAATGACTCACACGTGTCAGTATTTCGTCACGGATTACGCCACATCACATTCGTAATATCTCATTTACGCATGCGTCACTCTCACAATCTTTGATATCAGTTCTTGATCGTACTTGATCTCTTTGCCCTCCGTTTCGGCTACCGTAAGCACAACCTTCGTATGCACAGAGCAAATCAAGTCTAAAGTTCAACAAATTAAGAATAAATTTACTTTCTAGAAGCCAAATAGAAACATCTTCAACAATCATAGATTAGCATGTTAAATAATCTCGTCATTTACAATTGCCATTTTGATATGTTATTCAAATTATTTCTTTTGTTGTAGACTAACACATTTTACATTTATATTATACGTTGTAAACGTTTGTGAAACATAATAAAGTGATGTCACCGATGTTTATAAATAAAATAATGAATATGTACCATGTTTTTATCACCTGCAGAAATAGGGTGTAATATTAATATTATCTTCCCCTAATCATATTTCGAATACTACCCGTTTTTCAAAGAACACTTGGATATGATATGGATTTAAGTGATAAGTAGTAATGATTCATCGTTTTCAAAAATACGAAAACTAGCAAATCGGCTTCGTTCACATAAATATAAAAGTGCCCAACTAAGCTTTTATATTTGAATCCAAAATACAAATTGTTCATAACATTCAATATTTTCACTCGCTTAAAAATGTTTCAAATTAACCTATCCTCCACAGATCTCAACATCATTTATAATAAGATAAATATAGCATGTACATGCTAAAACAACACATTAAAATCCTTCATAGGTCCAAATTTTGGCAAACGAACGCGACATCGGCCATTAAGGCTGGTTCGCCTTTACACACACTTGTACACCACAAAGACTTGTATTGAAAATGCGAATATTCAGTTCGAAATTTCGCAACAAAAATCATCAGTCCGAACCCATTAAGCTAATGAATGGTGAATATGGAGTAACATCCTGTGAACGTAGGAAGCCCGACCAGTTTCTGAGTAATGGCGGAGATGGGTCCAAGGCAGTGGCTTGGTTTCAAGCGTAGCGAATATGTTATAGTAGTCTCATTTTCAAAGGTTCCACAAATTATTATCGTATTTATACAATTTACTCTTTGACCGCCAGGATTCCCGACACAAAGGAAAAGCTATTGTTTGTGACGCTTTAAGGCATCTCTTACGGTCCTTTAAATTTATTAAGAATATTGAGTTGTGGTGTTTATATTTTAAATCCATTTTTACCGGGCCCCAGTACCCGGTAAAAATGGATTTAAAATATAATATTATATTTTTTGTTTTGACATAAACATTAAAATTTAAGTTATCACAAACGTATTAGTTTTACGTGACGAGTTTCAAAGAAAGGAATCTTTGCTATGAAACTAAGATATTAATGTATACCACGCTCGTATTCAAACCGCGACCCAAAACGCAAGCTGTGGAGTACACTAAAATTAGCCCTCCACTTATACTAATATGATTTAAATTCGAACATGACTTTTTGCTTTCCTGGACGTGATTCCAAAGTGCAAGGGCGAATTTAATGCAGTCCTGATTGAAACACGTAAGTAGTATGAGAGGTCAAGTTATACGGTACAATAATCATATTTACTCGGATGCCATATTAAATAGACATGTCGACAACGGATGTTCGTAACTAGATTTTATATGGACTAGTTTCGAGTGAATGAATCCATTCATAAATGTAATCAAATCTGACATTGGTTGAAAGCTTCAATGTATGTAATTATTTTACAGCTTGCAATGAATAAATAAAAAATATTTTTTCAACAACGCACAATGGACAGATTTCTGAAGAAGGTTGCCAATAGCTGCTGGATGCAGTTAGCTTCCGGTCGTTGGGAGTGAAACTTATTGGAAGAGGCCTTTGCGTTTGTGTGTGTGTGTGTGTGTGTTGCAAGAAAATTCGCTTAGTTCCCTTGTATTCCTAGTAGCATATTTATTCAATTTACAGACTATAGTTATTATTTATTTATTTATTTATTAAGGAAACAAACAGCTTTCTTACAATTCATAGGTACAAAATATTTCATATGGTAACACATTAGCCTTCTTAAAGTTTCCAAAGACGAATTGTACATGTAATACGCTTAAGATATACTGGAGACAGGTGCTAAACAAAAAGTTATTTGTTATGATAACAACAAAAAAAATTTGAAAACAACACAAAAAAAATAATGATTATTTTACAAGCCTGATGGAACGGCGGAAACGAGCTATCTTCTCATTGAAGATATCAACATGAGAATAAGTTACATTATATTTATTAGTGGCTCTTACAATGAAACTATTCTGCCTATAATTTCTTTTACAAAGATGAGTTGTGAAAGTTTTTTTATTACGCGCGCTTACCCGAGAACATTTGAAAGTCAGCTTACCGAGTAAATCAGGGACTGTCCACCATATTATTAATTATTTTATATAAAAGATAGTTGGTCTTTATGCTCTCGACGGCTCTCCAAGGAACAAAAATTGTTATAACCGTTTTGTTTAAACTTATATTTAAGTCTTCTGCTAAACTTATTTTGAACACCCTCAATCATCTGAATGTATTTCATATACTGTGGATTCCATACCACGGACGCATATTCAAGTTGAGACCTGACAAATGCATGATAAAGAGTATTAATGTTTTAACGCTCTTGAAATCAGTAGACTGTCTAAAAATAAATCCTAAAAGCTTATACGCTTTTGCAGTGATCACTTTAATGTGTGATTCAAAATACAATCCACTATCCAGTTACATTTTAACATTACAAACATTACATTAGGTATTACATTTTAACATTACAAAACCCACATTGTACATTAGGGATATTGAAGAAATGCAACGGCTGCACTCACGATTCTCGCCTCTTTATTATGTGCATGAATAATTTGTTTCCATTAGTGATTTATGCATTATAAAGGACCGCGGTATGCACGATATCATATCTACCAGATGATCTATGGTCATGTTCTAGCGAAATGTTAGGGATATGCTCCATTTGTACAAGCCCTTACCGCCTAACATGTATTGTACATGATAATGATCTGTTGTTTGTTATCCGGGGCTTGTAGTATCGATATTGTGTGGCAATTAACAAATATTATATGCCGACAGTCCCTGCTTAGGATTTACAAACTTAGTATTAGTTCGAACCCACCAATCGACATTGGGCCCGCGTGGGGGCGGGTTATGGCCAATCTACCCAAAGCTATATTGTGAAGGAGGGTTGCAGTGAAACGTGATGTTGGTATAAGTTGACAACCCGTATTATATGTTAGGGCCCGATAGTCTAAGCGCGTTTGGTTGGCGATCAGTTATCAGTCGGGTGACAAAAACATGTTATTTCGTGCCAGTCTTCATATTTTGGAAGGACAAATAAATCTTAAGCTTAGGCGATAGATGTTACAAAGTATCTATCCAAATTGGCACTGTGTGAATTAAGGTGTAATTATAAATTAAATTTTAAAAGTTTTATTTTTTTATGCACAGGCTTTAACAGCAAGAAATATTCTTACAACTTAGTATAAAGTGAATCAACCATCTATAAAGCAGCATAAATGTAACAAAGTCATTATTACAACGCAGAAACTAATACCGCCGTCAAGGAGAATTCGCACATTAAATCCGCAGTTGTATTTATTTTTTACGTTTTATTTTCTTGCTCGCGTTACACAATGATAATGACTATTAAATTTGTCAACGCTAATGCCAAAAAACTGGTGCGACGTGTTAATACAGATGCCGTCAAATGCTACTGGTCTTATAGCGTGCGGACTGAATGTCAGTGGTAAGGTTGGCAAAAATCACTTTGGCCAATAAAATAGAGCTGTTACAACTAAAACAGCGTTTGGACAAAAAGTAAGGAAGCGCTGTCTCTTTGGACTAAATATCACATAAAAAACATGTTTTGAAACATATTTCTAAAATAAATTGGATGACTACATAGTTCATTTTTAGACTTGAAAATAATTTTGCCATTGGAATTTTGACAATTACTTAATGAAAATCTAAAATATTGGGCTTATTAATCAAATAATATATTTATGCGCTGAAACCTTGGTTGATGATAGATGATGATAATTGATGGATGATTCGACTATTTTTTTTTTGCTTCATGTAAACAGAGCACCTACAGCAGATGTAAAAACATATTCGTATAAAACCACAATAAAATATTTGAGGTATACCGTTACACTTTTTTTGTAAACTGTACTTTTTATACGGTTACCTCAAGCTATAAAGCTCCGATGATTCCCCGAGTCGCAGCCGTGATCTACGTACTTCCTTATAACCGCCTCACGGTAGAAACTGCCCATTTACAATGAGTAACATTTTTTCCCGGAAAACCATTCACATGACTTTCCCGTGTTTTTTAAAATAGTTTCATTTTTGTTTGTTTTAAAATAAGTTAATTTTGTGTGGGTAATGTAGATTTTCATATCCGATATAAATGTTTTAAATTTATACATAAAAGTAGCTTATAATGTATTTTAATACACACTCCACATACTTGAATTTAATTTACTCGTATTCATCATCTCCGATTGGTTTTAGACAGTCTAGTGCAGTTTAACCCCAAAAATACACAAGCCTCTGCTTTTACCGCTAAAAAACACCCTTTGCATTATCGCCCAAATTTATAAACACTCTTATCAGTCCCTCAGCCAGCATCGGAATTCTTGGTGTTGATATTACTAGCATTACTCAGGTTCGTGGTTATTTAGAGAATAAAGCCAAGTTTTCCTCAAAGATGCTGGGTGTGCTTAACAGGTCGAGAGTATTTTGTGCCGGACCATCGCTTGCAGCTTTATAAGTCGCAAGTTCAGCTGCACTTGGAATATTGCCCTCACCTGTGGATGGAGATATCCCAGTACCAGCTTCTTCCTTTTGACCAAATGTCTTCTAATTAAATCGATTTAAGAAAAAAAACACCCAAGTACTGTAGTTTCGAAGTTTATATAAATGATAAAAACCTATGGACATGTTGATCTCCACGCCTGCACTGCTTTTGTTTTTTTTATTATCATCTATATATATTTATATTATACTTAACTGCTTAGTCATACTTTTGTAGATAATTATATTTTAACTACTACTTAATATTATAAAAATTGTGAATATACTTTGCCATATCTAATTATTTTGATAACAAATGATATAATTATGTACAAAACGTAATTTTATTGAAGAGTAACTACTGAGTTTTTTGCTGGAATACTACCATCCGAACCAGTGATAGTTTCATTTGACATTCAAAAGTGTTCTATAAGGACCTTAACTGAATAATCACTTTTCATTTTCTTACCCGTAAAATAAAGTCATTAAAACCAATGAAAGTACCGTACCGTTTTTTATTACAGCCCATCAACATTAAGGTCATCGACTTTGACTCATTTGTAAATTAAGCAAACTTTACGAACACTAAATTTGGCCGATCGAATCAGAGGATGCAACGACTTCGTCCTGATGTCATAAAGCAGTTTGCACAACCTACAGAAATCACTTTCGAAAGTAATAAAAAAAATACAAACCCTTCTCTTTAAGCACCGCTCGTAAACGGGTCAGTAATAACCACAAATCCATGTTGATATTATTTATTTTGATTTAACATGGTCCCATAAGGCTATGACCCGTAACTAAGGCAAAATGCAACTTAAAACAAACTCAGTAAATAATTAATGTTAAACTTACAATGCATTAAATGATGAGCAAATAAATTTTATATGTTTTTAAATCGTCTGAATTTGTGAATCGTATTGAATTACGAAAAAATTGTTCCAACATAAACAATAACATTGTTTAAAAATACTTGGAAAACATTATTAGAAATGGAAAGCCAAATTAAATACCTACGCCAATAAGGCGTACTAAAATTCAACATTTTGTTAATTTTAATAAAAATCTTTAGTAATTGGTGAAATGTATCATGTGCCACATTAAGTATTTAAAACTTAGTCTCATATATTACTACTAAAGTAAGTTTATTATCAAATGATGTACTTTCGTTATCTTAAGTGATTAATGACGAAAAAAAAATGCATTGGAACTTCTGTATTACTTTCTCTAACGCCTAAATTAAAATATCGAATAGATTATCTATGACACAATATTCTAAATACCCAATAAAATGAAAATTGAACATAATTCCGTCATGGTAGCCGAGTTGCACACACACATAAGATTGCGAGCAAACATAGCTTCCACAAATTGTTATTTGGCTCGGACCAAGTCGGCTACATCTTAATTATTGTTATTTCGCTCGAACCACCATTCGTGGCGGGTAATTGCCCCCGTATCATCTATAATCTTCGTAGAACCATAATATTTTGTATAAACGAGCCACTCGATTTTTTTCAACGGCCTTGCATACGATAGTTACTTAACATTGATGTCATAAACAGCTCTCATCAAGGAAAGTTGCACAATGTTTAATGGAATGAATGATCCACCTACATAAATAATGGATTTATAATAATCACAGCGCACAATATCCAATTTAGCTTACTGTAATAGCAGACTGTGAAACTGGATTGACTAGCAATGTGGAAAATAGTTATTCTAGAATAATATATTAAATAATGAAGCCATGCATCCCCAACTAGATGGAACAGTGATCTGGATAGGTCTACATGCAAAGCCTTATTAAGCTGGTATGATGCTGATGAATTTATTTAATTTGTTTTTAATTTCGTTATAATATAAACATGAATCATAATCACCCTGTACGGGTAGGCTCGTGCCCCTCGGTGGGGACGTTTAATGGGATGATGATAATGATGATGATAAACATGAACAATGTTAGTACTAGATGAATATATTGTATAGTTCAAACATATTAAAATACCGCGGCTCGCTGCCGGGTCCAATACGCGTTGGCAGGTCACCTCCATAGCTATTGACATAAAAGTGCGGGACTTTTAGTTTTATTTCAAAGAACTTTATTTCAAATAAGTACAAACTCAATTAAAATGGATAATTAGATTTAAAATAAATTTTGAAAATCAGACGCCACGCAGAAATGAAGTAACTTCACACAAACGTAAGCTTTTACAAACTGTTACGGCTTTATTAAAATGGACATTGTATTTTAATTATAATTATTATTTTTATACAGCCGCATACCATATTACCAATAATAAATCAATGTCTAGATAACATTCATATTTAATATGAACAAAGGGATATTCAACACTGTCAGAATACTTACATTCTCAAACAGTATTGTCCAAGCATTCACTAAGATAAGCAGAATAGATATAAATTGTGCAGTATTTTTTAAGGATATTAAATATGGCTTCCTTTATCTGTTAACCTTTTCCATTAGGTTTTGATTTGAAGGTCGTAATCAGATAGTTGAGACATCTGGATAAGTATACGTTACGTCAGAAAACAATATCAATCTTTTGTGACGATTAATATTTGAGGCAGATGCTTTGTACAAGAGAATCATCGTCTATTGTATTCCAAATGTAATATGCGATACACACTGGCAAATAGTTTAACGAACGCAATGTTATACAATTCTGTGTATCAATTTTTTTTTACCAGTTATAAAGGCAGGTTTATTTTTAAGTTACAAGTATTTCGATACTTTAACGTTTTTTTCTTCATTGCTTTAATGGTTAGTATTATTAGTTACACAGCTGTGCTAAATGTGCTTGTCTTGAAAATACATACATGTATTGAGAAATACAAATGATAAACTAATATTATAATAATATTAAAAATATATATAACATTATTATATTGACCTCACATAATCCTTTGTAATATTTTTTTATTACGATTCAATATAAAAATATTTTTCATATTTAACTTTTTTAAATCCATCCCAACGTTAATGTTAATCCTGGAATTATTCAAGCATAAATTGTTTCAATGCATTCATAATTTCCGTCCTATAACATGAGGTGAATTTGTTAAAATAACTATATTATACATAACTAATCATGTACGCATCATTCAAAATAATTAGATATACACTTCATCAGAGTTAATTCTACAGCTATCTTAAAAAACGATCGTCTACTGCAGTAGCTAATGTGGTGCATAATTAAACGATTAACAAAAATACAATCACGATTTTGTTTATCACGTTTTATATTACGAATGTGAGATGCTACCACATGTAATGAGGAGAACATTAAAGACGATTTTAACTATTACCAAAGTTAGTTTATTATTTTTTATCGATTCGGTAATTATATTCTGATGTAAGTTCAACTTGATATTGTCATAGAACTTCAGATATTAAAATAATTCTGTAACAATCATAGGACAAAATTTTAAAAGAATTTCGGTACGTTGTTTAAATTTTCTAGAGTAGACGTTCACATTGTTACGGTCATTGCTATAAAAAGTTGATTATTTTCATAAATATTAAATAATTATGTCCAACGGCCGAAACGCGGCTTTGTTAATACCATTATTTTAAGCGATCTGATTAATAATCTTGCTTGTAAGATGGTGCCTACACAGGTTTGATTGGCCCACAGGCCTTTTCAATGTCCTAAGAGACCAAAATATCACATATTATATACTACAATGTTAGCAGAACTTAATGTTTGTATAACACAGTACATTCGGCTTTATTTCCAATAACATAATCTAATGTAACCCACAAATTGTTTATGGCTTTGTTTTGCGGACAAAAATTCATTCATGCGCACGCTCACCGCATGATATGAAAATATCCATCTTGTTAAGCAACAGTGTATCATCAATTGTTACGAAACGGTCGACATTCGAGTAACGTATCGGATTAGCTCATATACAAGTCGTTCAATGGACTGTTGCAAAGTTTAACGAGAAATATTTTTCAATCATATTTTGTCAGAGGAGTATGGATAAGGAAAGCGTAGTACCAACAAATCGGCGAAAAATATGTCCGGAAAGGTCTGCAAATGGTTGAAGAAAAAGAGCGACAGAACTCTTTTGAACAAGATTCCTCCAAGGCATGTTGATAGGTCACCAGAGAACAGCAATCGAGCATGATTCACCATGAGCAGGCAAGGTTTTCTAAAACGATAGATGGAGGCTCAGAGCAAATTTACTGGACACATTACAAAGCAACTTACTTTTGATGTAGTTAATTAGTACCTGTTCAGCAGTCAGTTCCTAATGGTCGAATGTAATTTATATACCAGTGTTTAGATGCTAGCCAGGGATGTCAAAATATTCAGTAATATTTTGTAATTTCAACCAGATCAACTTGTAACAAAATACAACAAATAGTATATCTATTGAGGCGGGAAAATTAGGAGCGAAACCACGCAGACGGTCATAAATACAATCTCCCTGTGAGAAATAAGCCATGGAATATATTTTTTTTTTTAAGTTAAAAAATTTAAGTTAAAATACTTGATCACACAATATCAGTACAAAATACAACTAATTCCAAACTAAATTCTCGTCACAATTATAATATTTAAACAAAGCCGCCACGCCAACGAATGCACATTTTCGTTGTGTCAAAACGCCCCCGTACCGACATGAATCAACTGCAAACAATACCAATGGTCTCTCCCTGCTATGAATCAATTGACGACAACTCGCTACACAGGGCACATTTGGCAATAGTTCAGAGATCACGCAATTAATTCTAGATGACCGATTTCGAATAACGAATCCGCGGAGCTGCGTCACGATGCGACCAATCCGCCTCTCATTGGCTAACAACATGAAATAATTACCAACTTTGTTACTGGACGAATTCGGCGACGTACAAACTTGCGTAAGTTTAGAACAGATGGCGATGAAATTAACTTCGCGCAACTTCGCCTTATTATTGGTTAACGACCGTTATTATTTGTTTCGTCAATCTCTGTCATTATTATGGCAAACAAGCCTCTTTATTTGCCATCAAAACCTTCCAATGACGTTTATTAACTGATGTATTCTTTCTCTTTTTCAGTGTAAAAATAGCCGCCAAGCTGTCTACCGCAAATGAGATTATACCAAGTTACCACGTCCAAGCGCTAATAGGTGAGTTTCTATTGTTTTTACTTATCGCCTACATTATATCTTCATCGGATATAGTGAATCGATATTAACTTAAGCATCTTGAATTTAAATCACAAATAATTTCAATCAAGACATTTCTGGTTTCGTTTTTATTTGCTTTCCAATGCAATAAAAACACAAAAAATGTATTTATATAGTTATAGTACATTTGTTGGCGGATCCTGAGTGCTGCGCTATGCTGCATTTTAGCAACTTTCTAAATAAATCAGATGCGCACATTAGGTTCTAATGCGAAAATAATTCCACTGGCGCAACACAGTTTCAGCGGGACATAAAGGGCGATCGGTAAACGCTATTATGGCTACCTAGCTTATTATAATAAACGTGGAGGGCCGCAGGGAACACGGCCTGACCCCTGCGATTAGCTACCAGGGATATGTTTCGTTCTAGTATCAACACGCAGATGCGGAATAGGTCTAGACGCGGAGAATGTTGGTTTACTTCGACGCATAATGTGGTTTACAATTGGCGGTGGTGTTTGTGAAATTCTATAGCTTCATCTTGAAATTGTTGGGTTTGTGGTATCGAGGAAGCTTTATTATATCTGTATTAGCTGTTGACTTGAAAAACTGTACGTTATTGTTGAAATTTTTGGTGTTTACACAATTACTCCAAAAATAGTTATGAAATTAAGTATAATCAAGTACTACATTTATATTTGCGATATATAGAATAAAACGATTAATAAAAATAATACACTCATAAACAAACAACAGCAGCAGTTTTAATTCTTCGAAATTTTTAAAACCTCCTCATACGTATCTTAAAAAAGACTAAATGCCAAATCCTTTTTTATTAACTGTACTTTTCACAGCGTAATATAAAATAACGTCTCCGACTGTACTCGGACCGTGCACGCATTACATGCCCAGATATAATCGCACTAAATGACCACCGGAGAAATTTCCCTGGAATCCTAAACATTTTCCAACTCGAATCATGTAAATTAGAGACCCATTATACAGTTTCATCGCCTTATTACGGGAATATTCGCTAAGGCCGTGTTTTACATCCGATAAAAGGTATCACTGGCTTGTTTTCTTTGATTGAACTTGTTTATTTTGCGCTTGGAGTTCTAGTTTTTGTACAGATAGTCTGGGAAATTATTTGACGTTTACAATATTGTTGTTTAAGTTCGCATTGTGTTCATATTTGTCTTTTAATTTTGTTGTAATGTATTTACACGTAGCGTATGCAACTTGCATGTTTTTTTTTGCCGAATTAGTAATGTTACATAGAATAGAATGTCCTAATCGGACTTATTATATATTATGTACATCCGATATGTTTGAAACAAATGTCAATTTTATAAATAAACGCATATTTTCGCTTGCCTCATAATTAGACCGTAATTCAAGAGCGTCGGTGGCTCAGTGGTGTAGACTGTCGCCTTCCTACCGGGAGGGCTGAGGTTCAAATCCCGACACGTACCAATGTATTTTCGAATTTTCGAAAAATATATGTACGTTATCCGACGCTCTTACGGTGAAGGAAAACATCGTGAGGAAACCTTCATGCACGCCTGCGAAGAGATTCGAAGGTTGTGTGTGAAGTCGTCCAATCCGCACTGGGCGTGGACGACTAAGGCCTAATCACCCTATATGGGTAGGCTCGTGCCCCTCGGTGGAGACGTTTAATGAGCTTATGATGATGATGATTCATAAGCATTAAGAGTTAAATTTGATTTATTTGAACATATTATTTGAAACTCCTTTTATTGTTTCAAATAGAATACATAATTTTACTTCTCGTCGCGGAGGTCGGGACATAATTTTGACACGCGCCGCATAATGAATATAAGTCACGCGATACTGTACTAAACACAACAGAACAACTACACCTGGATGAGATTTCTTTATAGAATTCTTTATGGAACTTTACACCAATGCAACATAGGTAATAAATAATAAGATAAAAACTTATATACCACAAGGATAAGGAAATAAGGACTTTATTTAGCAGTAAAGATAAAGGCAACACGATTTTAGTTGTGCCAATATAATTTCGGATTCAAGTTAACCTGTAAGTGTAAGTTGAATAGCAGCAAAATTCGTTGCTTTGCTGTATTTTTAATAGTATCTTACCTTGGATAACCAATAAACTAACTATGGACCATAACGAAATGTCCTAGCTAAACTACACATTACGTATAGGAAGTTATTGTCATATTTATATTTGTAATTTGACAACCCATTCGACGTGATGGTTGAGACGTCGACTATTACACCAAGGGTGTCGGGTTAAATCTCCTAATTACAAACATTTATGTACATGAACATGTCTGTATGTATAGGTCTGGGTAATTTCTATGTATAATATGTATGTATTTGCAAAATAAAACTATATATCTATGTTAGTTTGGGGCTAGATGGCGCTGAGTGAATGTCAATGGATATTTATTTTTATTATAACAGACAATTTCATTCAATTTTTTACCTTAACGCGTCACTAAAAGGGTTCCAAACTAAAAGCACGAGCATCATAGTAGTGTGCTCGTCATTATGGCATGTAAATTTGAATGAAATTTGCCAGCCGACGCGATGGGCAGAATTTTCGCGGACACATTTTGATTAAGATTATGTATCTAGTTAGTTTATATTGTATTTTACAAAGGTATCTAGTAAGTAAGTAGCCAACCAAAAATGCACAAATATTAAGCAATAGAAACACAGTTACTATACATATTTATATATCACTGATAGCGCTGGTCGGCCGCAAATCTGCATATCTTTACTCGCACTGCAACGCCGGGATTAATTGACATATTGCCTAGCATACCCACGTAATCTGGAATGGTAATTTTATGCGATACCAAAACCCAATATCATAGTATATTGTAGCTCATTATAGGTGCTTGCCGATTAACAAATGAGAATACTTCAAATTTTATTGGACATAATTTTACTAATAAGTTTACATCAGAGTAAACATTGTAAATGTCAGATTTTCAGTGTTTTTGAGGAACCAGTGGGCGTCGTC
Organism: Leucinodes orbonalis; assembly: GCA_019425675.1. Taxonomy (NCBI): domain Eukaryota; kingdom Metazoa; phylum Arthropoda; class Insecta; order Lepidoptera; family Crambidae; genus Leucinodes; species Leucinodes orbonalis. The sequence continues at coordinate 90,539 of PQWD01007962.1, forward strand.
AAAGTTCGTGTTATATCACTTTCGGGTACAGCAAAGTTTGATAATAATTACTGCTAAATATTAACTTCATGATAAATTCTAACACGATCCCACTTCATGGCAAGAACCGATCATATTGAGATCAAGCAGTAAATAAGGTAAATACATGACTTTGATAACATATTAAAGTATAACAATGTTTAGTAAAAATCAAAAGTCAACTTGTATTTTAGTGTTCTTCGGCATGTTATATGGGGACCACAAATTAGAATACCAATGTCACTATTTATCCTCTTACCTCCGTCGCAGTCAGGAGATCTAAGCACAAAGCATTAAGAAGAAATCATGTAAAGTGCAATCACAATAAATTTACATACAAACAATTTAGAAAAAGAAGTTCCTCCTTTACAAAGAGTAGGTAATCTTCTTTTTCCAGCCACAGGCCAAACGTAGAGATTATAACAAAACGTATCATTATTATGGAGTAGGCTCTAAGTCCAGCTGTGGACTATCACAATCTTCATACATTAAGAATACTGGTTATGGTAGTCACGTTTATTAGGTGGTAGACTTGGTACTGAATCGACTAGGTAGGAGTGTCGGAGCAAAATAAATAATTTTTTATCGCATAGTGGTACATTTTAAAGTCGTTTATTTATTTATCTATAATTTTAAACTATTTTTATTTAATGGCATATTCTCAATACTTCGCATCCTGTAAGGAAGCTTTGCAGCTCAATTAAGAACACAGCTACGTGTCCTGCCAACGTGATAGCAAAAAATCTCAAATAAATAACAACAGACGTCATCGTTCATCAAACCAATTTAGTGCATACAAAAAGAAGTCATTATGACTAACAAAGGCAAAATAATTTAGCTCTGATAAGGCTGTTACGACCTTAGATGTCCCCTTATTTGGTCAATAGACGGGAACCTTGAAAAATCCAACTATGCAATAACAAATTAAACAAAACACTTTGTTTATCACATGTGAAAATCTCTTTAATCGCTTTAAAAATGATTTGCTCCAAATTTCAAATGTAGAATTGACACATAAGTGTACGACATCATTTTAAAAAGTTAGAATTAGTACAATTACGTAATAATTAATAATAAATAACTTTTGATTTTTGATTATGATTGAAATTGGTCACTTTGTTTGACTAAACAAATTAACCAATATCAATCGACAGATATTGGAATATCAGCAAATGTAAATAATAGGGGTCATGGGTCTTCTTTGAATTCAGGACCCAGGATTTAACGTCCCACTTCAACACACTTTCCGTACAAAAAGATAGGATATTTAGATAATAAAATAAAGTTTCATGTTCTGGAGACTGCAAGTTGAGACAAAAATTGTTTACTATAAAAAATATATTTTTAATAATAGTTGTTCCGATATGAAAACTCGTCGTTAAAAAGTCTAAGCTTACTGGATATCAAAGACTTATTCATATCAGCACGATTAGAAATATTCGTGTTAAATGTTGGTTTCCAAGGCAGCTACTTCCATAATATTATTAGTTCATGTTAAAAAAAATGTCTGTCACCTTTATGAAAGCTATATTTTAGTGCTTGGCCATGTTATTATAAAAGACCACAAATAGGAATTATGAAAATTTTATGATCAATTATGATCGGCTATTAAGTCAGATAATTTCAAAGCGTTTAATTGAAATTAGCTTTCAATTAGCTCAGTTTCTCGTTTATTTTGATTAGTTCCAAATGCGGCGAAATGTTCCGCTTACGATGTCGTAATTTATTATTAGCGAGTAAATTTTAATTAATTCTGAGAATGTTTGTTTAGGTATTTTTTTTTTTAAACGCGTAAACAAACTCCCATTAGCTTTTTATTCAAAACTATCTTGTACCTATTACAAACAGAGCTTATCTGAACCATACAAATTGAATACTTTTATCAAAGAGTAACTTTTTTCTATTATACTCAATAATTAAGTTGTTTTGACGCCTAACCTAGTTATTTGTAAAATAATACTACGGTATTAATACATTTTTTTTTACAAACCCTATTAAATTTTAATTGAATGAGAAAGAACAAAATAACTCGAGATTTATACGTCACTGGCAAGTTATTCTCCAAATCAAATACAAAAGAAGCTCAGTGTTAACTCTCGAATAGAATATAAATTAAAGGCTGCCTTCAGTAAAGAATTTATTAGACTGCGCTCACGGCTTAGTGAAATTACCACTGATTTCACTATTTAATTGTGAATGTAAACGATAAGGCTGCATTTCGATGTAATAAAATCATGAATTGTATTACATGAATCTCATTTTGAGCTACGCCTCGTTGCCTATTATTGGTAAGCTGTGTAAACTGCTTAAAATATAATCAAATTACGGATATAAACACAATGTTAAGCTTAATTTTTAATATTAAGAGGCTAAGTAAACTTGATTAAATTTGTACCTTAATTACATAATGTTAAGTTGTATGCATTAATTTAATATTATTTATGTAAGGAACGTTTAAAATTAAAAACACATACAAAAAGAGAAGTTAAAACGTCGTAGGTATAGATTTAATTTTGTCGCAACATCATGTGTTGAATTTTAAGTTTGATATAATAAAAAATATATATAAGTATTTAAAAGTAAAAATATATGTATTTATTAGCTGTTAATACTGGTAGGCTTACAAAAAGTGCGTGACAAAACATAATATGGTTTTACTATAAGACTGGTTATATTAAACCATAATGCCTAGCCTATTAACTCACTACTAAACATAGGTTTCCTTTTATATACAAAAGCAAATTTAAACCGACAACCCATTTCAACATAAGCGCAACCACGAATCCTTTATAAACGTAGCCTTAGCTATTAAATCAATAAAAACAAATGGGTTTTAAGAAATCAACAAGACAGCACTAAAGTGTAGAGCGCACGCGCCACGAATCGTACCTTATCCAACAGCGTTGTGAATCACTAGCCCACTTTCCTCGCCATCGAGCGATACATCGCGAAAGCAACGGATCTACGGGCATTTGCGGTTTCCTACAATTGAATATTGCGGACCTGGGTGCTACCAATCTAAGTCGAACTTTACTCGAAAGTTAAAGTACCGTTTGCGGCGCGAAATTGGTAGAAAACTTTTCTAACTTTATTTAGAAAAGTGTTTTTATAACTGAAAGGACTTGTAAATGTCGTTCCTCTGCAGATTAGAGGAAGCCTTGCCTTATAGAATTTATACGGGGAGATTGGTCAGTAAACATAAGTGCATAATGCGTATTAGTGAGTGTTGACGAATTCCATCGTTAGAGAGCAACCGAGATGAACTGTTTAGAGTGCCTTTGAAAACCCGGAAAGAATCTAGATATATTTTTTGCGTTACCCTAAAAATAGACCATAGCAAATATTTCATGACTCGCGTATCGTCAACCAAACGCGGTATCCGCCATTGAGCCCTCAGCCCGAAACTACAAACAAATGTATTTCATAATAACAAATAACCTACTACGGTTTTTTGATCTTTGAGCCTTGGATATGTACTTGCTACTACAGATACCTTACTGTTCTAAGATATGTGTCGTATTGTAAGCGAAATGAACTAACAAATGAAACAAGTAAACGTTATTAGTACAAGTGGTAAGGGCTCACCCTTGATCCCACGTGGCTCCTATTAAGTCTATCAGAGTACGCTCATTCTAAACTCGGCTTCACGTATTTGGAATTTCTGAAGGTGTTGCAGTTCTCAGTTACAACTTGCCTTATTTAATTAGTTATAAAAGTATGTTAATGTCTTCTGATTGTGTTTTGGGCAGTACAAAAATTTGTGTGCATAAATATGTCTGTTTGTAATGGTCCGAGTGTTTTCTATGTATAATATGCATATACTTACAAAAAAAGGTATATTAGTATGTTTATCCGTTGTTTACTGCCCATAAACACAGGCTTCACGCTTAACTTTGGGCTAGATGGCACTGAAAGTCAGTGGATATTTATTTATTTATACACTCAAAGTGGCAGCGTCATTTTAGTTGATAAAGCAATTGGATACGTCAAAAATTCATATTCCCGAAGAATGCATTATACATGCTAATGGGTAGATAAAAGAAGCCGACTAGGGCTGACGATCCACTGACTACAATCACACGAATGGAATAATTATTACTTATTTCTTTAGATGTACCATATATATTGTGCTTCAGACCACCATAAATGGAGGAAGATTGTTTTCGAGGGCTGCTTGGTGCCTCAACTCAGGCAAAAAACGGGCTAAAAGGCACAATCTCAATGAGCAGTTCGGCACTACGGACCCTCAATATGCGTGCCATAAATGCGGACGTCAGTGTCGTTCTAGAATCGGTTTATTTAGTCAAGCGGCATTGCACTCTCCGAAAAGGAGCTGCTTCAATTATCTCTTTTTTAATAATAAAAACAATACCTAAGAACCTTTTCTATGAGTAGAAGTGTAGATTAGAGTACAATTGTCACCACCCTTCCACTTCCTGCGGGTGCCATAAAAATAAAGGCTTCATCATCAGCGCATTAAACGTCCCCAACGAGGGGCATGAGCCTAGCCGTAAAGGGGTATAGGCATCAGTCGTCCAAGCGGTCCAGTGCTGTGATTGGCTGACTTCACGCACAACCTTTGAATTTTTTCGTAAGCGTGCACAGGTTTCCTTGCGATGTTTCATTCACCCTAAGTGTGTTGGATCATCATCAGCTCATTAAACGTCCCCACCGAGGGGCACGAGCCTACCCGTGTAGGGTGATTAGGCCTTAGTCGTCCACGCGGGCCCAGTGCGGATTGAGCGACTTCACGCACAACCTTTGAATTTCTTCGCAGGCATGCATGAAGGTTTCCTCACGATGTTTTCCTTCACCGTAAGAGCGTCGGATAACGTACATATATTTTCGAAAATTCAAAACACGTTGGTTCAACGGAATTAGGATATTGAGAAGAGAACATAGGAGTGCTTTGTCATAAATCTTATTATGTACAATATCTCCTCTTCGCTGCGGAAAAGTCTCTAGAATCTATCTGCCAGCCTATCTACCCTAACCAGGTAATCAGTTCATCTGGTTGGGGATTTAGCTTTTGCTCCTTTTCCGCTACGAGGACACCACTCGAGAAACTTTTCAACTTCTTTAACTTGCTAACCCTGCAGTCTATATTTTTCACTCTACTCCTCCTGCAGTTAAAAAAATATATTATAAAAAATATAATAAAACAGTTTCTCAACTTTCTACTAAAATTCTGGATTCTACTATAAGGGTCAACCCTGACTGCAATAGTTAAAGTAAAACTACCGTCACAGGCGGGCAGCGTCCGCCACCTTATAAACTAGTTTACTAACGCAGCTGCGCTATCCATTCGATGCCAATAATTGGCAATTTCGTGGAACAAGCTAATCAAGTGTAGGGCTCTCTATATCGGTATGTTTGTACACTGAATGAAATCAGATAAGGTTATAAAACGGAGATAACGAGATATAAAATAACTCATCCAGTCGCACCATCGTGTTTTGTGTCTAACGAATGCCGATTTCTATATAAAAACTAGCTTGTCATGTTATTAGAGAAAAACGTTGAAAAAAAATGAAAAGTATTATTAGTACCGAGAGAGTTCAACGACTATAAAGAGTACATCTTTTGTCTCATGAGCCGTTTGATAATGTGTAAAGAAATAAAGAGTTTTACTGATTTAGTATACTTGAAAGGCTTAACATCATCATCATGAAACGTCCCTACCAAGAGGCATGAGCTTACCGTATAGGGTATTAGCCTTAGTCGTCACGCGGGCTCATGGGCTGGTTGGACGATTTCACGCACAACCTATGAAATCTCTTTCGTAGGCGTGCGCAGGTTTCCCACGGATGTTTGCCTTACCGTGAGAGCGTCGGATAACGTACATATAATTTCGAAAATTCGAAAACACATTAGTAAGTGGGATTTCAACCTCATCTCCTTCCGTAGGAGGGCAACAGCCACACCATTGAGCTTAAATAATGTCATTATTCTGGATAAAGAGCGTACACTTTCTTAAAAGGCCGGCAACGCATCTTGTAGTACCTTTGGTGTTGCAAATGTCCATGGGCGGCAGTATTCACTTTCCATCAGGTGATCTGTCTGCTCGTTTGCCCCCTATACTATAAAATTGAATTGATATAAAAAATGTAACTACTAATGTTTAAAATAAGGCATCATGATATTGCTCTGCTCTAAAGACAGCGTGTTGTTTTCCACACAGTTGCCCACCGCATACATATATACCTTTAATTGAACCGCTCCGATACAGATATCTAGCATGGACCCACTCATCGGTGCAATTATGTTATCTGTAAAATAGCTTATCGGCTAGAAATCGTTAGACTAGAAAATTGTTTGAATTAAGCCATTTGAATAACTCTAAATTTGACACTATTGGTACTTCGCAAGTAATTGACTTTACAGAAATCATAATATACAGAATAAGTAAACAGAATAAGTATTTTTATCTACAGAAACAAAGGGTCATTCATAAGAGTGGGTATTTCAAACATACCTACTTCTACCGGCGTAAAAAGTTTTTTTTGTACTTAGCTCGAAGACGTATACGATGAAAAACAATAGAAAATATATGTTCATGGGGACAATCTTCCCGCAAGTCTTCGACTGACTACTGACGGAAAGGGGAAAAGTGCATCAAGCCTCAATGCATGGTATATCCAACCGAACTCAAACAAAGATTTATCTAGATGCCAAAACACCTAGGACTAGAATAGTCCGCCACGATCAAAACTCACCAGTTATGAATCTGTTAAATAAAAAAATAGTGAAAAGTTGTTAAATTATTTTGCCAAACACATCTTACAAATACACCCGATATTATCTAATAGCACATAAACATTGCGGTAGGTGGACGCTATGAATATCAATAAACAGGTGTACTAGGCCATATCGATTTCTAAAGAAAACACTCTCGAGCTCCGGGATTACCAATTATGATAAATTTAGTACTTTAAATGTTTTTAAACATCGAGCCTTCTTTCAATAAACATCAGTAGTCTTTACAATTAGAAGGGCCATCAATAGAAAGTACACACCACAATAAACCTAACACAATTTCTGTATATGCTATTTCAAATAAATAATGATAATAAATTGGTTATTATAAAAAAAAAACACTAGTAAAAAACATGACAATTAATTCTTATTAACTTGATGGTGGACTCGATTCTGAGTCGTCTAGGTAGGTAACCCGCAGTGCCAGATATCGTCCTCTGAAACAGGAATGTACGCACTTTTGTGTTTCGGAATGAGAACATTGTAGCTAGTGAAATTAACGGGTATAAGAGACCTAACATCTGTTGCTGGTGGGTCATGGTCAGGCATATCGCTTACCATCAGGTGAGGGTCCTGACTGTCCTGTTAATATCTTAATATAAAAATAATGATTTTTATTGCTTCAAAAATCACATACACATACATATCGCGTGTACACTTAATATATACAAGTAAGATGATAAAAAACTTTCATTAAAATGTACGTTCAAATAAATGTAGTATATGTATAACAAGGCTGGGCATTCGAAGTGGTTGTGAGTTGAAAGTGGGGCAATATGGATTTGGACACCGGAACCCCAGGGACAGCGGCTGGCCGATTTCATGGAAAAAGAGGGACTCTTTATGATGAACTCTTTTTTCAAGAAGCCGCCGCAGAGGAAGTGGACTTGGTTGAGTCCCGATGGTTCCACACGAAATGAGATTGACTTCATCATGACCACCAGAAGACATATATTTAACGACGTCTCTGTGATCGCCAGGGTGAAAACCGGTAGCGATCACCGTATGGTAAGAGGCACGTTAAATATTAATGTTCAACTGGAGAGGTCTCGCCTGATGAAGTCTACGCTCCGACCTAACGTGCTTCAAATCAATAACCCCGAGAGCTTTCAACTCGAACTGCAGAATCGCTTTGAATGCCTAGAGAGCTGCGTAACAGTGGACGATATAAATAGCGGGCTAGTGGAAACTCTGCAAACAGTTGGGTCTAAGTTTTGCAAGGGACAACGCAAATTAAGACCCAATAAACTATCTCAACAGACTCTCGATCTCATGGCGACAAGACGACAGATGAAACTGCAGTCTTCAGACGACGCGTCACAATACCGGCAGCTTAATAGACGTATATCCAGCTCCTTGCGACGCGATATTCGTCGCTTTAATACAAAGTGTATTAAAGAGGCGATCGAACGGAACAGGGGTTCCAAGGTGTTTGCAAGGAACATGTCTGTTGGGCAAAGCCAGCTGACTAGTCTGAAGACCAACAGTGGAAATGTAGTCTCATCTAAACCAGAGATTTTGAGGGAGATTGAGAAGTTTTACAGCGAGTTATATACCGCTACACAGATTCCCGCTTCAAGCTTAGCCGAAGACCCGAGAGCTAAGTTAACCCGACATTTATCTGAGGATATCCCGGAAGTCACCTTGAGCGAGATTAGGATGGCTCTGAAACAACTTAAGCGAAATAAGGCCCCCGGAGAAGACGGAATTACCGCAGAACTTTTGAAAGCAGGTGGCACGCCAGTGCTTAAGACCCTTCAGAAGCTCTTTAATTCCGTGATCCGTGAGGGTGCGACGCCAGAGGCGTGGAGCAATGGCGTGGTGGTGCTTTTCTTCAAAAAAGGCGACAAAACCTTGCTGAAGAATTATAGACCCATCACGCTATTGAGCCACATTTACAAGTTGTTCTCCAGAGTCATCACGAACCGTCTCGCGCGTAGGTTTGATGATTTCCAGCCCCCCGAACAAGCCGGGTTCCGCAAAGGCTTCAGCACCATAGACCACATACATACGCTGCGGCAGGTTATACAGAAGACTAGAGAGTATAACCGGCCATTATGCTTGGCGTTTGTGGACTATGAGAAAGCCTTTGATTCGATCGAGACTTGGGCTGTGCTTCAGGCCCTCCAACGGTGCCATATTGACTTTCGCTATATCGAAGTATTGAGATGTCTGTACGAGAGCGCTACTATGTCAGTCCGTGTACATGAAGAGCTTACACAACCTATCCAATTGCACCGAGGAGTGAGACAGGGAGACGTTATATCTCCGAAACTGTTCACAGTTGCGTTGGAAGATATGTTTAAGCTGCTCGATTGGAAAGGACTTGGCATCAACGTGAATGGCGAGTACATCACTCATCTTCGATTTGCCGATGATATAGTAGTCATGGCAGAATCCATGGAGGATTTAAGCACTATGCTCGAAACCCTAGACGGAGCTTCTCAACAGGTGGGTCTTAAAATGAACATGGACAAGACGAAAGTCATGTCTAATGCCCATGTCGTACCTACCGATATCAGTTGGAAGTTCTGTCCTCGAAGTTGTTGACGAATATGTGTACCTGGGACAGGTAGTCCAAATGGGTAGGTCCAACTTCGAGAAGGAGGTTTCTCGTCGAATCCAATTAGGATGGGCAGCGTTCGGGAAGTTAAGGCAGATCTTTTCGTCCAAAATACCTCAGTGTCTCAAGACGAAGGTCTTTGACCAGTGTGTGTTGCCAGTTATGACATACGGAAGCGAAACGTGGTCGCTCACTAAGGGCCTCTTGAATAGACTCAAGGTTGCTCAGCGTGCTATGGAGAGGGCTATGTTAGGTGTCTCCCTACGCGATAAAATCCGAAACGATGATATCCGTAGGAGAACTAGGTGACCGACATAGCCCAGAGGATTAGCAAGTTGAAGTGGCAGTGGGCAGGGCACATAGTGCGTAGAACCGATGGCCGATGGGGCGGAAAGGTTCTCGAGTGGCGTCCACGTAACGGAAAGCGAAGCGTAGGCCGACCCCCAACCAGATGGACGGATGATCTGGTTAAGGTGGCGGGTAGCAGATGGATGTCAACTGCAAGGGATCGGTCCACGTGGAAATCATTAGGGAGGCCTTCGTTCAGCAGTGGACATAATTGGGCTGTAATGATGATGATGATATGTATAACACTCTCAACATAAAATAGTGACGCTTAATCGTGTTTCAACTAGAAATTAAATCAACATTAATTTTAACTACGCACTATCTCAATGTAGATGAGCCGTAAGTTGTCTGCTGAGCCCGTTATACCGTTATTCGTCGTCAACCTCTTCTTACGTAATAACTTTCAATTTCAAATCAGCTTGGGCTCTGTACTTTTCTTAAAGTATTATCTAGAGCACGACACAAATATCACGAGATTTTTATATGCAATAATGTACAGGATGGTCAACTATCGTCAATAATTATAATCATTAGTGATCTCAAATCGATTACCTAGTACTAATGAAGAATACTCATGACTTCTCACGAAAATTTATATATTCATAGTATTTGGTCATTTTACAGCTTGTTATACCTATTGTTATTGCCTGGTGCCGTATTCAACGACCCATCTGGTTTTATGTTTGAGACGTCAGCTGTAATACCAAGTGTACCGGGTTCGATCTCTCTAAAGTTAAATTGGAACTCATCAATATAGTGATTGCTGGGATTTGTTCAATTGCGAGATTTCGCAAAAAAATCACTACATATCGTCTAATTTCTCTCACGATTTTGGAAATCATAAAAGCGTTTCTATAAACTTAAAGAACCCCGCTCGTTTGAAAGAGTACTTATATATAAGAAAACCAGTCTAGCATCGCAAAAAGTGACATTTAAAATGGAAAGTCAAAACTAGTGGTCTAATGGCAACGATTTTGATACAAGGGGATTTCTCTTTCGACACTTATGATAAAACAATCGAAAATCGTTATGACGTGACCGTCACAATGGTCCCACCATTTGAGCCGCTCAAAAACATAAGATGCCTGAAATCACGAACCACTCACGCGTAAAGTAATTGGGGAACAAGTTGTCAAATTTTTTTTTCAATTGTGTAAACGGTTTACCCGATCAATCTATCGTGCGCTAAAATAAAATTATCCGATCGTTGAGAATGTTATTTACTTTTATACTACGAGTATTCGAGCGCCCAAAATTGTAACAATAAATGAAGATACACTTACTTTTTAAGGTAAATCAAATTACTGTTTTGGTCTCCTATTTTCTAAACAACTAAATAGGTAATCATAAATTACAAACTTCGGATATTACGTTTAGTAAAAATTTGAAAAAATATATACGGCTCAAAAAATAATTCTTCCATATTACCGATGATACTCACCAAAATTTGAGTTTCTCAGTTCGGTATTTATAAATACCTAGGTGTATTTTATAAAAGTTACAATAACCACTGCTAACTTTAATTCACGAAATCGTTAAAGTAATCTATATAACAACCTAGAAGTACTATCCAGAGCGTGCTTTTATACTGCCAGTCTACGTATCATTAGCATAGGTGTCTCAAATGAGTAATTAGGGAGTAGCATATCAAAGTATCTGCGAGATAGTAGCGCGTGCTCGGTTCATAACGGAGCGGTGCGCGGGCGCTGCACGCGCGGAGAGAGCATCAATTACCTGCGCGTGATCGCTCCGCACACCCATAGGGCTGGTAGGCTAAGCGGTTACTATTCGTGTACCGCTTACCATCACATTTATTATTGACACATAATAAAACACGTCTTTACTGAGTACAGCCAATTGTAGTCTTATTAATCATAATATTGATCACATTTGAGGATAGACAACTTGATTTGGTGAATCTATCTTCATCAAATTAATTCGAACTGATCCTAAGTATGTAAAATATTCAATGTTTAAAATTATTTAAAGTAAGCTGTAAAGCTTTATTCTATCAATATTTCCATAGACAATTTCCCTTTGATCATGAATGGCCATAAATTAACCATTTCATCAAGCAAAAGCTTTGTATGATCCAGCGATCCTAGACATCGTTAAGTTGGCAGCCCTGACTCGAGCAATATAAATAAAACTGGCCAGCACACGCCGCTACCACACCATTTCACGGTGGCGCAATTGTAAAACGCTAGATCGGAAAGGCCACGGGTTCAAACAGCTTATCTTTGTGTCAGAAAAGCTCTAAGGGTCCGCCCTAGTTAAGTGACCTTGGAATTAGAAGGATGGCGTGCAAATGTTGATACTAATATCATGTTACGTTCATGGTTATGATTGACTAGGTTCAACCAGATTAAACAAGACCAAATGAAACAAAAGATCACACTTTTTGTGTTTACCTACAGTTGCGCCAAATTTTATCGCATCAAACTAAGTTATTATTTCTACTTAATCATTTCAACACTTTCAAAAGTAAATTATGTGTACAACCTTAAATTTCTTTGCAACCCAAAATTTCTAGAAATTTCTTAGTCATCAATAATTAACATTGTTGAAACCCTTAAGTGATAAATATTAGCAGGTCTGAGCCCCTAGGTAAAATAAAATTGTTAAAAATAAAAAAAATCAACGCCAAAAATGTTTAGTACCTTAATATAAGATTACTTTAATATACAGGACTATGAACATACAGACTAAAAGAATAAGCACATAAATTGTACGATCGCCACTTTCTTCAGTAATAGGCATTTAACTAGTACCAACGGGCACGTGCCTCTTATAGCTCGGCAAAGCTTTTAGCCACGAATAGTTCTCGTTAAAGAACCGTAGAAGCTCCTAAACGCTCAATCCGATGACCATATTAGCGAAGTCGTGATCAAGGTGACTGAAGTAGCACGAGCCCAACCATGCGTCACGACAAAACGAATAAAAGAAAAAATACAAACAAGCCATTTCTTTTACGGACAATTTTGAACGGGTTTCGTAAGTAACTTCGAATACGACACTATGAGACATCGGATCTACTATTGTTCTCAAATAAGTCAGTGTATAGTCCAATATTTTCGCATAGTTACCAAAACAATTGAGAATGTTACTCATTTCACACATAAATCAATCTTTATTCCCATATCAATTACGATAATGTGACAATTACGCGAAATTTTATTACTAAGTAAAGTAATACTGGCACAAGGCATTGTGCTAACGCCCTGTATCTAATGGAATGTTGTACAACCTTTACCGTTTGACCCAATATTTGTGGGCCAAAAACGTTCAATGAAGCGCGCCACCGGTTCGATTCTTCTATTTTTCCGTGGCTCGTCCCATTTTCCTTTCCCAACAATGGCCTCGGTCACGCACTACGTTGATAAAAGCAATTTTGATTCGCTTTCGCTTCCATCGGTGACGACACGGCCCTTGCAACCGCAGACGCTGCGAAATCAACCTGGAAGCGCTTTGTTATGGAACGTTTTTTTTTTCAATATTTAATAAATCTGATGCAACAAAATAAACAAATTGCGAAAATTATGTGGGTATGACTTTTGTCAACGTAAAAATGACTGAACCGGATACCAAATCAGCCCGTATCTCTCGCCATATCATTATTGATACCATTTAATATTTTGATTGCATTTTAATTACCAAGTTTTGACAAGGAAAACTTTTTCTGAATTTGTTTTCGTATCACAAGAACTATCTTAGTCATAGGTCGGCCACAAAGTAAGCGCTTTGTAGTTTTAGAAATTACCTGCACCATAATGCGTACTACTGTAAAAGTGTAAATATTATGTCCAATAAAAATATTAGTCACTGGCCGAAACAAACCCGACGACTGCCAACATAAATGTACAGTTTTTAATGGTGAGAACTGGCAAAGACGCGCCTCGTGGTCTCGTCATATACAACTAGCGCCCTTAATTACCCGCCACGTCCAACAGGCTATTTCGACCTGTGTCAAAGGTGTCTCAAACACTTCTTTCTCATATGAGCACGCTTCTAAGAACTTCTTCTGGTCATCGTTAGCGTTCAAATGCGAGCTCACGATGAGTGAAACCGTTGTACACATTTTTCACACGATAAAAAACTGTTTCTCATACGTGCCAGTAACGTCTGGATTTTTGTTGAAGACCTTTATACACTGCTACTTTTACGGTGTCGTTTACTAGGCAGTAGTCATTTTAAGGAGCATGCATTGACAAAAGCGAGTGATCTATCAACGTGTCGGCGTAACACCCACAGTCGTCTGGTATTCTTAGTACAATTTCTAGTTTAAGCCAGTCTAGACTTTGACATATATAATACGAGTTTAGGTACAGTCTGCACAATGGTATGTTTTTATACAATGATCTATTCATTTATCACGTTTTATATATGACGTTTCAGACCAGAAACCATCTGTTAACCGCTTTATCAGTGGACTTACGATGCCGCATTGATAATATTTTTGAACCATATTTCCAATAGAATAGGTCTTGATTGTAATGCAAAAAACAGTAGCACTGATGAAGTTTTAGGCGAAATTAAATATGCGTCAATGACCTCGTACGGTCGCCGACACTCGATCTTGGCGGCTTCTTTGAGCGAAACTTTAATTTCTTAATCCTAATTGAATTTGTTTGTTTCGAGCCACGGGCCACGATAACGCAAGATATTGCCCGTGGCTAGCCGAGCGATTGTTCGCGGATCGCGATACAACTACCTAATAACCGTCGAAGGTTAGATGGTTTTCATTACCGATTAGGCATTGCTTTGTGTTTGAAAGGTGAAGTTTATGATACAAGTTTAATAGTTTATGTCAAATACGCCGTATATGCTATTATTTAAAAAGTTTCATTAATACACACATAATACCTTTTATTAAAGTTAACTGTATTTTTATAATTTATCCGCGGCTATCGATCTATGAAAGATTTAATCTAATCAGATAAAAAGAGTAAATCAATAAGGACGTCATTGCTATAATGAAGCTTACAAATATCATCTAATAAAAGAGGTGCAAGGGGGTGGACTAACAACTTTTCCTTCAGTCGAGTTTTCTCGCTAAGACCGGTCACATAGCTCAGCGGAAACTGTCGATTTCAATCTGAACCGGAGCGATGATTCCCCTTATCAAATTACGGGTTCTGGTTGGACAGTGAAAATTTTCCCACATTTTCTCGTTGGTCAGATGATATAAATCAGTTTGAAATTGTTGGTTGTTGCGCTTGCGCCGCTGGAGGCTCCTAATGGGTGGTTATTTTGAGTTTTCACTGGGCGTCCGTTACGCGCCATCGGACTCAAGCTGCATCGTAACCTTTCGGTTTCAGTTAATGGTCAATTGAACTATCATTTGCCAATTTTCCAATATCAATAAATGATTTGGTTGTCTGCAATTACCGATTGCTATTATTATAATTTAATTTTCATATATTTTTTCAATACATATTTCACGTATTGATGAACGCTTGTTGCATTGGTATATTTTAAAGTAATTTATCATAATTTAATGCTTAGATTATTTCAAATAAATAAGGGAATAACGACATGAAAAGTTCATTTAGGGTTAACATGGTTTCATGTAGGTTTACTTGGGTGCCCATACTCTTACAATATTCACAATTACATAAACAAATAGCAAGAAGAAAGTTCACAATTTTGAGAGAAAACTCACAAGATAAACTACATAGGATGCAGACGGATAAATCTAGAGTGAAAGTGTCCAGTCGTGAATTATGGCATCATAATTTCGTGACTTAAGTGTCCCAATATTTTTTAATTACTATTACACAATAGCTACTTGCAGTTGTGAGTGACGGTATCAATTAAGACCGATAGCGATCGCCCTCGACTCGCTATTGGATCGGCATTGTGAAGGCGTCCCGCTGGGCAGTATTCTTGGTCCCGACCATCGCGTATCAGTTGGCAGTAACGCAAAACGTTAGTCAGGTTATTTCCTGCATGAACCTGTTTTCTCTTTTCGGTTTAAATTACTCCACATTCAAATGTAATTTGAAGATCAAAAATCCCTCGCCCTAGATACGCCAGTGTTACATTTGGTAAGATTAATATTTTCTCTTAAATTACTTCCTTATAATTGTTTCGTTTTTTGTCCTCTGGAATACTAAACTCTCCTTAAAATAACTTCAAAATTAGTAGTACTTAAACACTTGATCCGCTGTCTTAGTTTAAGTGCCGGTGTTACTCCCGTAATCGATATTGTGCAAATACCGATATTGAAATAGAAAGTAAACCGCCGGATTCTATTATAATGGTTGAGGCGTCCCGCTGCTTTTCGTCCCTCGCAGACTCGTGCGTGTCCATTCAGTATTGTAACAAGTACTTGACAATGCTTTCTCGGAATAATAATAAAGCCTCTTTAATGTTATTTAAGCCTGATTCAAGTCTTTATTTTCAAAATGTAATTGTTCAATCCTTTATCCAAGGCATTTAATCATTTATAAATTGATTTCAATTATCAAATTTTTATTTCTGATATTACAGGTTACAAAAACCCATCAAAATCTGTGAAGTTTGTCTTTTGTAAAAGTTTATAACTGATAATTGGAAACAACGTACAAAAAGAATTAGTTTTACTCCTCAAATTTAAAGTAAATTTAAATTGAGGAAGTTTGAATGAAACCAAACTAAAAATTAAAATGTTATTCCGTGTTCCTGATACGAGTAGGTACCTACATGTTCAGAAATTTTGCATATAATATTCCTATGAATTGTGAAAAGTAATCATAAAATCTCGTCGCCTGAAGAAGCATTATTCACAAGGGTTACAGTAAAGATCGTTTGCATCGATCGGGTTATTGCGACGCCGACCGTTGGATAGGCCCATTACGCGAAAGCACGACCGCCGGCGGCGTACCGCGGCGGTCGACTGAAGAAGTGACGAGCACCCTGCGGCGCACGCGCAAAACGCGCTCAGGGGTGCACATTTCAAATTGTGAATATGAAAATTATTAAATATCCAACTAAAGTCATAGATCCATGAAAACCACAAACGTTCCACTCGTGATCAATTTACAATTTGTCATCGCGACCAAACGCTGTTTCATAATAACAATTTAAATGAGAAAAATCTGGATTCATACACTCGTTATTAGGACGCGCTAATTTCAGCAACTAGTGATTTAAAATCATAAAAATACGTTTAATTGTCTATTTAATAAATGAAAGTAAGAAGAAAAGAAAGAATTAATATTTCTTTGGTGCAAATTAAAGTATTCAAGTCCACGTTAGTCCTTAAAATAATATAAACTCAGGAAGCGAACCTAAGGTCTTCGAAATCACGCTAAGACGAATTGGAGTAGAGAAGCAATAAAAATGGATCAATAAAACGGAAAGTATAATTTAGAGAGCTTTCTTTTTTATACAGCGTACGCGAGTACGCTTTATAAATGGCAAAAATTGTACATTTAATTTGAAAATGTTTTCTTTTAAAGCTCTTTTCAGCAACATCAGTAGCATTTAACGTTGACATGCTTAGCTAAGATACGAACAAAGCGGCATCGGATACACGGAGATGAATTTCGGAACATTTGTACATATTTAACTATGGCAACCCTAAGGAAGTCGGTTCTTTTCACACATAGCCAATGGGCGATCGCAGATGCAATGTAAGTATTTGTACAAAGCTCCGCCGCGGCGCCCTAAGCTATCGGGTGTCACTCCACGGTTTCGTATTAGTTTCGCGTCACGCGCCTTCAAGCTGTATTTCAAACGCCTTGTTAGGAATAACATTTGTTTAGCCCCAGTATGTTTGAAGTTGGAATTGTTATTGCTTTAGTTGGTTAACAGTTTAGAGTTCAAGTGAGGTTCAAAGATTGTTAAGTTCGTGCCTTCACGGTATGGGCGGATTTTTAAATCAAAATTACAAATAACTAAACAATAGATGAATAAGGCATTAATTTTGTAGCACATAACATGTATCACATAGGCCTAGGAAGAATAAACAAAATCCAATTCTAACGAAATATAAAATAGTAACGGACCCATTTTCTATAATGTAGCGTATTTGAGCATTACAATGATACGAAAAGACCAAACCTTATTATTCGATTTATTCAGGGTAAAAAAACTAATTTTAAGACGTATTTCTTTCGATGAATAACTTCTTATTCATCTAAAGAATGTCATCTATAAGTGTCATTATAGATCTGCCCTTATTGATAAATATTTAAAGCTTCTTGTCTATAACCAAATAAATAGTAGCAGGCAAACTGTTTGCCCTTTTAATGCTTTAACGCCACATTCTACTTGTAATGTTTTCATTAAATAGTAAATAACGTAATCGCAGTCACAACTAACACCGCCAACCACTTTTTACCTGCTGTGCTGCGTCGGTACCTTCATTCATATTGAAATCGCCAACGAACCGCTGTGTTTTATGTCTACAAGCAGGATATAGTGTTGTCCACTACTAGCCTCGCAAATGTTTAATTCATGGACACAAGTGATCATGATAAACGAACTCCCTGCCGCCAAATTAATGTAACTCGAAATGGTGCAGTGTATTTTTTTATGGTATATTTTATAAGTTAAGGTGTGACTGAAGTCAGTTTTGAGGTATGTAATTATTTCTTTTTAACTTACGTTTATGAATATTCCTAATATATATTTAAACAAAATATTGTATTTGATTTTTCTTTCTTGTATCTTGAAAGGTATGATCATGCCGTTGAAGATACAATTAAATTAAAAATAATTAAAATTGTTCAAAAATATAATGTTATCTATGTTTTTTGATTATATACTATAATACTAAAAAAGTTCCGTAAAAATATCTTAAATCTATCATCAAAAAAATTGTATGCACCTTACGCTCTTAATGTAAAATCCATAAAATGTTACAAGTGTGAACAATACCTAAAAATATTCTAGAACCTATCTTAAAGCCGTAACAGAGACTCCAAAAAGCGTCGTCAGTATATTTCCTCTGTTTCGCAAAACACTTACTATTCTAATATTTGTAAATAGGTAGGCTATAAACATGGCAATAACAGACGGAATGTTTCAGATATTTTGCTGTCATTCAATTACGCTTGATTGGTTTGCTATTAGTTGAAATCCTCAACCTCCGAGAAATATTATAACTGATACTGACAATGTTTTACATACGTTTTTATAGAACACTGTATCAGCTCTTATATTTTATACTTAATTCTTTGTCACGTCAGGATAAACGAATTATATATATATATATAATTATATATATATATTTAATAATATATATATATACATATATAAATTCGTTTATCCTGACCGTGACAAATATCGTATATCGTATCGATATCGATATAAATATATATATATATATTATATAATATATTATATATATATATATATATAATATATATATATATATATAAAATATAATATATATAATATATAATATAATATATATATATATTTGATATATATATATATATATATATTGTAAATAAAAGATATGCAGTGAATCTCTAAAATTGATTATCGATTTATGCTAATTTCATAATATTTTTATGAAGACTCACTATTGGCGTTAGAAACATGTTAACTTATTAAAAATAGCATTAATAGCAAATAAAACTTTTCAGGCTGAGAGCCGTCTGCGCTAGTCGCCTCTCCGATAAAGCTATAAAGACCAACAGTGAAAAGTTCAACATAGAAATAAAATAACATTAAGCAAAAAACATTACCGCGGTTAATAAATAAAACGATTGTATTCCAAAGATATTGATGACACTGGTAAGCATTCCCAACTGATACATTACCAATTGTTCTGAGTTTATGAGATCTACATATTCATAGCAGGCCGAGCACACTACAAGCATTACAAATAGCTCTGTTCTCTTCGCTGATCTACAAAGAAAATAGATCATATTGTTTATATTTCGTCCACAAAACACGTCTTAGATTTTGTTTGCCAAATCTATGAGTATAAATGAAGCTATTTGATATTAAGTAAACAGATGTCACACAATCTAAAACATAAGTTACTGGCCTCATCAACATTATGGATTTGGCACCCAGACAGTGGTGTGTACAGAGATTATGAGTAGGATATGCAAATTGAGTGAATTTAATCGAAAAAACAATAAATAATTTACATTTTTGTCAAATTAAGTGCTATTCTTGACAGCTGATTGCCTATGGTTTAAAATTTTAGAGGAAAATGGGTGACTACGTGGGAATCATTTTATATGCACGCGATTTTCCGGGTTGTCTGGACGCACAGGGTATGCACTGCTTATTTGCTTATATGGAGTGCACGCTACTGCATCCAGAGTAACACTCACAGATTTCCCAATACAGGAGATGGGGCAAGCCGCGTTAAAAAGTGCGACAATGTATGCTCAACGAGCATATACTGGCTATAGTTTACGCTCTGTGAGACGAATCAAGACGCACGAATTTTAGAAGAAATTACCGTTTTTTTTCCAAAATGCCATCCTGTGCAATTGTAACATGCCATCATCGCAGTGAATCAGTAAAATTTACCAAGAAATATAATATCTTTTCACAGGTAAGAACCAAAAAGAAATTGCGACACTGGACTGCCTATAAACTTGGCGGCTTGTCCAGTCTAATTGTTATTCGGATGTCTGTGGTAACACTCCTCTGGTATTGTGAGGTGATTTTGGGAACGAATTTGTTTGCCTTACTTTTACGGAAATATTTCTGTCTTTACCTTAAAAATATTGATTCATGCAGCTCTATAAGTCCGAATATATCGAATAGTCAAGTTGAAGAATATTATAGACTAAAACTTACACAGCGCCGTTCGTGCTGTTTACAACAATGTTGTGGTTCGTACAATATGCGTCAAATTGGCGTACCTAATAAGGCATTCTACCGCAGTACTCCAGTGGCCAATAAAAACTCTTGTAACAATAATACCGCCTTAAAGTATCGTTAGGCTATATGTATGTTTGTCCCGGGATCATATCTATATGCAAATTGCGGTAAATTTTCGTAAGAGCGCCGCGATGCGATTCATCATAGAAATGTGACGGCGCTGCCCACGCGCCGCATTAATGTGCAGGATTTGATGTATAAGCATTGTATGGGACTGATACAGAGTTTCAAGAGAAAAGCCTTCGAGAGTAGTTTTATCTGTAAATGAAACGCAATTGATACTTTAAAGGCGATAAATCCTTGTAAAATAACCCTCCTGCGGCAGTAAGATAAATAAAATAAAAATGAAAAAAATAAAAAAATACTATTATTAATTAATATAAAACTCCTGCAAATATCTTTCAATAGGAACCAGCTAATACTAATCTTTTGGAGATCTATCGTACTCTACTATCTGAGGCACTTTCAACTCATACACATTCACTGAACAAATTTATAAATTAACACAAGAAATGTTAGTTAAAAAAAAGTTGAATGAACCAAAAATTAAATATCGGCAAACCTTCTTAGCCAATCGGAAGAATCTTGAACCGTGCTGAATAATCGATTGCTAACAATGCATTGACAGCTAATGATGACCCTACTATTAGAGGCGAAGAATGCGACCTCACCCAAAGCGTCGACGGTCAAACGGCCATTGCAAAAGCGCAGTATTAGAACGTCATGTGGTAAGAGTAGTGATTGATTGCTGGCGCGTGGGCTGCTGCGCACGCGCGCCGTCGCGAGCCTTGGTACTGAAATTATGACTTCCTTTTTTTTTATAGCTTTCAAATTTAAGGAATCGGTTCTAGGTCTTTAATCTTGTGTATGCATTTATGGATTACCATCTAGTGCATTTATTTTGGTAATTTATTTTGGATCTTATAAGATTGAAATCTTTCGCCTACCAAATATAATTAAATAAATATACAGTTTTACTTGATTTGCTAACAAAACTAAGTATCAATCAAATTATTACCGTTATCTTACAACTTTATTTATGTGCACTATGTAATTCATATGTGTATGTGTAAAGCTTAAGTAAATGAAATATTTTACTCTCACTTTGGTCGAATCTAGAAGCTTCATTACATAATAATTATCATTAAACTGATAGAATACCAAACAGCAAATCTACAAACGTGTAATACATACTGTTTCGAATTTAATAGCGCATCGACGCACGCGCTGCGCACGCGTCTCTAATGATCTATGGGTGATTCTATAAGACTAAATATTCGGACGTTCTACAAAGATAATATTTATGAAATTACTGCTTCTGCTATTAAAAGTTTTTTACTAAAGTTGAGTCTCAATGCAATAAGTAAAAATAAGACAGAGAATTAAAAGTAAATTTGGGCTACTTTTTGGAATTTAAAGGAAGAAATTAAAAACAACACACATCAAACAATATAAGTACCTATACGTAGTAGGTGTGATACTTAAATTGATATGACGATAGTAAGCATTCATTCAGAATTTCTACTTTATCCCTCTGTTAGTTTTTGAATACTTACACTCTATGTTTTATTCGTTAAAAACCATTTTTCAATGTTGTTGCAGAATAACCAACTCCTTCGACTTAACGACGTTTCGCTCACCGTCTGTCCATTCATCTCACAAATGATTTTTGTTACTACCTATTCTATTCGAATATCTTTAACTGACCCAACGAAAACAACGTCACCTATTCTTTGGCAACTTTAACTCTAGAACGATATTTATTTATATATTATTAATTTTGCTTTATTAGAGTTTTAATAAAAAAACACCCTAACGAAACTTTTCGTTGAAATAAAATTGGAAGTTCATCCAACACTTTTACGGTAAAGTAAAACCTCATGGACCTGCGTGCACTTACCAAAGATTCAAAGGTTGTGCTAGAAGTCAGCCAATCCACACTAAAACCGCACGGTCGAAAAAGGTATATACGCCCTTTACGGGTACGCTCATGCCCATTGGTGAGGACGTTTAATGAGCTGATGGTGATTAAAATTGGCTCCTATAAATTATTCGGCTTGGAATTTGCTGTAATAATCAATCCTCTAGAATCGATTTATAGTGCAAAAATAATATACAATGGCTTGAGAGCAAGTAATCAACACGCTATGACTGCTCACATAAATCACCATTCGTCTCATCTAAACGTATGCCTGAGGCGAAATTCTCAATAGTCTTTAAACGTATTATTGAAGCGATCAGTAATCTCCTTACCATTATTATCTTATCATTTTTAATTTATAAAAAATCAAAGATCTTCAATTCGTAATTACTTCCTACGATTTAGATAAAAAAAATATTTGAACGTCAACCCCCAAAACAATCTTCGTGTCTTCGGCAATATATTTTCGTTTATACGTGGTTACGTAGTGACATGTTAAGTGCCATTCAGATTTTTCAATTATTAACTTTGACATTTAAATCTAAATCAACTAATTTCAAAATATCAGCCTTATATGTATGCTAAATTTAAAACAATTCTCACGGTTAACATACCTATCAATAACGTTTTTGCTTCCCATTATTACAGGAAACATGCAAATTTATGTACAGATATGATATATTAGTGTGGTTTTAATTTATAAAAAAACATACATGCCGTACAACGTGCTCTTATCTGCCCGCAGGCATCATAACATCACCATGCTTAATCACTGTGATGACGCCACAAAACTGCGACTAGCGATTAATTAATAAGTTCAATGTCATCGTTTGCATCTTCATTCAATTATTCCGTCCAGTTTCTCGGGAAAATATATTTAAATTACTCATACTATTATTTTACCAGGTTTTGGTACATAAGCATTCTACTTGTTTCTAACACAGCTAGAAAGTTACAACATGAAATTAAGCTTCTTAATAATTTTATGATACCTAGTGTCTTATTCAATATTATTGTACTAACGCATCTATGTGGCAACACGCATACCAAATAATTTACTGTTATTTTTTTGTATTCACTTAGTCATTTCAGTTTAATCCCAATGTTTCTGCCATCACCATCAGCGAACGTTTATTAAGCGTTGTTTATTAATATCAATCTTAAGGTAGTTTAATCAACAACGGCTTAAGATGTTTTTGAGAGCGTCGGTGGCTCAATGGTGTGGACTGTCGCACTCCTATCGGTTCAAATCCCGCCACGTACCAATGTATTTTCGAAATTTCGAAAAATATCCGACGCTCTTACGGTGAAGGAAAATATCGTGAGGAAACCTGCGCACGCCTGCGAAGAGATTCAAAGGATGTGCGTGAAGTCGTGTAACCGCACTGGGCCCGCATGGACGACTAAGCCCTAATCACCCTATACGGTTAGGCTCGTGCCCCTCGGTGGGGACGTTTAATGAACTGATGATGTTGATGATGTTTTTGTAATTTCTACATATTTGCATTTATATTAATGTACCAAAAATTCAGATGTAAGTATTAACTAAGTTATTCCTCAACAATATAATAACTCAACTAATATAATCCTGCTGTTTAATATGTATTTTTTTGTCGCTCATAGAGCCAGATGAGCTGATTAGTGGCACCATTTTATGGGTTACGTACAAAGTAATGCCGTAAAAAGTATGCCAAGAGAACACCCAATAAGTTACCATAAGAGAGGAAATAACTGTCCGAAAACCTTATTTAACACCATAAGCATTGCGATAAGTCTCTATGTAGCCTCGTCTCAATTTTATGTGACGTCGACAGCTAAATTCAAGTATGTTTTCTTAAAATACAAGCTAACGCTTAAAGAAGGAACTAGTTTTAAATTCCTTTTATTTAAATCGCACAATCCACTCCATTAATTCTTCTATAAATGCTCTGGCCAACGTTGTGTCTACTTATTTAGATAGGAGGAAGGAATATATCCTAATCAAAAGACCAATTTCGTCCATCATTGGGTTGTTGCGTGATCACGCCATGAATATGTGCTCATTACGGACCATCGTTCACTGCAACCAGGTTTCCTATCAATTACAGACAGTAAATAACTGAACGACGCTGTCTACATCTGTGCCATAGACAAACATTTAAATAAATTTACAGGTTCAAACTTTCAGTTTATTATATTTGGTATTGTCAACTTCGCAGTTAACCTTTATTGTTTCCAATTTCTTAAATAATAATCTTTTTGAAAATATAATAAAATTTTGCTAATTCAAATCCTGAAGAAACTTCGCTCATAGCATAAAGTGCATTAAGTACTTTATTATAATTCCTAATTAAAAAAAATATTTTTTAAGTATATCATGAATATATTGATTTACATCCATTCCATTATCACGATTCCTGAATCGATTTAACTAATTAAATCGATTAAAATAAGCCGACCCGGCACAGGCGATACTTGTTATCCGATATTTCGGAATGCTCAATAGCTGTGTAACCCACAAACGCGGATACGGCCCGTGGCTACATTGCGCAGATACCGACGTCTCATTGTACATTAAAGTGACTTATTTAAAAAGAACTGGCCGTTTCCTCCAAGATTAACTACATTCAGCGAACTAAACATAAACATTTGAAATGATCCCTTATTTCTGTAGGATAAGGGGTATCTTTTTGACAGACTCGACTAAAGCATTTGACTCAGTTTGAGTTGCAAGTTAAAAAGAAACGGAAGATGGAAAATCGCGTAAAAACTATTCGAAATCTATTGTTTGCGGTACAGTTATCCCCAAACTACTTACTTGGCTCACTTTAATTACTTATCCTATAACTGCATATAATAGGACTTGCCAAATAATGAAACACCTACTTAAGTTGATGTGAACATAATTGTACATACGTATTTGTCACTTTGCCAATTGCACATAAATCGTGTTCGTAATCGATAAAACATCGATGAAAATTATCTCAATGCCGACTCGGTGTGGTATTTTCGGAATGTTCAATAGCTGTGTTACCCACAAATGCGGACACAGCCCGAGGCATTGCGCGGATGCCTGTCACAGTGTACACCTTAGCAGCATGTTCTTGCATTGTATTAACATCTTGAACAATGTGTAACAATAAGACCACTTGGCTTAGGAGAATTTTAACTAAAACTAAAAAGGACGGTACATACGCCAAAATATCAATCTTTAAAATTTTTGTCTGTTGGTCTGTTCGTGCCGGGTAATCTCTGAAATGACTGGATAGATTTTAGAAGTGACTTTTTTGACAAGTAGCCGTAGACATGTAATAAGGAAAAACTTAGGCAACTTCTATTTTTCGAAAAAAATTTTTAGTTAGAAAAATAATGTGGCCGCGCGCGCGTCACGTGTGTTGCGCGCTTTGACGTGACTTAACAAAACGATTTTAGGTTATGTTTTAATTTATTTGGATAAAAGTATTGGAACAAGATATATATATATATATATATAGTAATAGTATAGCTCTTTTATAAAAATGTAAACTAATGCATCAGAAAAAAATGCACCAGATCTACTTGTAACCCAGTATGTGGCATAGTAAACCTAAGGGATAGAATTCCCCTTATGTATCGGTAAACTAATCTTAAGTATGAAGAAGTAAAATTAACGTAAAATACACCAAAACAATCAAACTTTAAGGTTGTTTTGTATTACAACAAATACTTGTGATTGAATAATATTAAAATAAATACAATTTATAATACGAAATCGCATGTACAAGACGAGTATTCAAAGCAACAATGTCAATATTTATCCTCGATGCCTACAGGAGAATATTCACATTGAAGTAGAGCCTAGTATGTAGGCTCAGCGATATTATGTGCGCAATAAAACGAGTATTCCCGGACACTAAGATGTTTGCCGCATTGATTTAGTGCCGCATCAGTTTCAGCCGACCGCAACGAGATTACTGTCCCGTAACTCACACGGGACAATTTGAGGTGATTTTAATGCGTTGCATCGCATACAACATAGAAAAGCTTAACTTCTTATGGTGCAATTCAGACTTTTCATTACTCGTTTCTATTTCGTACTTAAATTTAGAAAAATCTTTTCAAACCTCATGTTTTTAATACAATTACCGATATCATAAGTAGAAGTCATAATTTACCTTTTATCAATTTCATACGGAATTACGCTTTCTCTCGTGTGACACCTACTTGACCAAATAAATCTGTGTCTTATTTTTTTTTTATTTTAACGATTTAATAGTTCCGTCTCATTATGTTTCGATAACATAATAAATAATAAAAAAGTCTACTTAGATAGAACGAACACATTTGTTCAGTTTCATACAAACCGCAGTATATTGTTAATGCACAGTGATATTCAAAATAGCAAATAGGTGATATAATTTAACTGATTGTAAAGTATTAGCCGCTTGATATGGATCGAAACCAGTTTGTACAGGAATCGGCATTGTGAAAGCCCTCTTACCTAATACAAATAATCTGTTTATAATGTATACCTATTTAGGGAAATCCATAAAGAGGTGAGATTCTAGTTCCTTGTTGTTTTCGCAGTTTTATGGGTACCCAACATCACCATCTGAAGGCAAGTTGATGAAGCATTCTAAGATCTAGTTCGGTTGATAGCCTCGAACTGCGTTAGAAGAAAAATAATGTTCAACATAACCAACGAAGTCGTTACTGCTCGAAGCCTATGGCACTATTAATTCAATATTGGCACAACTGTAAGCAATATTATTTTATGCCTAGAACGGAATTCAATATTTCTCATCCAAGCTTCATAAAGTGCTAGCGGCACGACTACGAGTGGCCCGCGTCCGCACTCAGTAACTTAACACTTATTATCAGACAGATTGGTATCGACTTCCTTGAAATCGTATCAACTTGTGCACCACTTAATAAATCTTCCCGCGTAGGCGTTAGCGTTTGACCAAACTTTTGAACAAGTTTGCAATCTCCATTTTATAGTATAGATCTCTTCCATCCATCCTCGATTATACTGTAGGTATTGTTTCGTTTTTTTTTAATTCCTAGTATTTCCTGAAAGCGCGTTAGGTCTTTCAGAATAGCTTATGAAATCGCGACTGCCCTCGAAGTAGGTTTAAATTTGTTTAATATCTCTTACAATATCGTCATCGAAATTGATATTTTTAAAAATAAAATATTACTTGCAGCTTTTATGCATTACAAATCCTAAGACCCTGACAGACAGATACTAAATTGAGAGTTTTGAGTATGAGCTGAAATTACGACATATGTATTCAATAATACATAACTAGTCAATAATCATGCGAAATTTTGAAAATAAATAGTTCAATTTCGCTCAATGTTCATAATCACAACCAAATAAACTAAGTAAGTCGCTGTCACACTTGAATGAAATCCACAAGGAATAGTTTTGAAGAAACCAGCAATTTCAAGGAAAGTCAACGACACGAAGCTCTCGGTTCATATGGAGCTCGATATCGTTGTGACTCATTTTCACAGACGTCATATGTTTACCTTGACATTTTAAGGCTACAATCATGGTACGTAAAAAGTACTATCCCATCCGAGACGTGTCAGGTAATTGTGGTAGGCTGAATGCTGACTGCAAACCCCGACTTCGGCGTGGGCGCTCAACGGATGCGTCTGATGACCACTCTATTTATTTCACGGTACAGGGTTGCTACTAATCTGAAAGTCAAAAACATATCCAAAAAAAGACAGTAATATATATTTTTTAAATTCTCGTATCGTAAACCTCTAAATTTTAAACTTTATATAAGAGACCTCATATGTCTCGTCTCGGGTGTAGGCGCAGTGCAGCATTAATGAGGATAATAACTACATGTATCTTTCAGTTGTTGGTCTCCTTCAATGTCGCTCTGTCAAGGTTAGGCGTATCACTTAATATCAGGTGAGAGTCCTGACCGTTGTACACTTATAAAAAGAACTTTCTAGAGGTTAAATCTTCTGTAGCAGATAACTGGGTGTCCCATACTCTTGCTTGTGGTATAAGGAGTGCAGAGATATTCTGAAATGCTTCTGGTCAATATTTTTTCTGTCCACTGGCCTGAGTCCATTCGAATTCAGCCTCTTGGTCTTTAGCGTTCATCTTCAAGTTGTTCAAGGTTGTTTAAGAAAAATATTTCAAGAGTGAAGCCGCGGGCAAAAGTAGTCATCAAATATAGAGTATAAGATGCCGTCGTTCGCCCTAAAGTAGGTACATATTAGCAATTCGTAACCTACTCTCAAAATAGTCATCTCAAGAGAAACTCTACACATCATTTACTGCTCCAAATACGCCACATTAATGATTCCGTATCAAATATTACCATAATTGATAAGGCAGGCCTCATTAGTAGGCGTCCTATATAAATCTGTTAAGTTACGTATACATAAATGTTTAATTCACAGCCCTAATAAAATTAACCAAATCAGGAAGCTTGTTTTTAATGGTTCATGTGAGAAACAGCGATGCAACCCGATATTTCAGTAGTCACTAGGATTTTCACAAATAACTGTATGGTGATGGGGTTATCCATATTGTTTTTCATCAAAGCTAGTTCAATATAAGTGCTTTTAGTTAGTAAGTACCTAATGATTAGTATCAATGTATTTTTTATTTATCAAGTTATTTTTAAGAAGTAATGTTGACTACTAGGTTTGGATCTTTGTTCAGTAGTGGAAATAATAAGCAGCAATATGATGGAAAATGATACTATGTAGCTTTACACTAAACTCATTTGTTCTCTTTAAACCTTTAAAACATCTCTCTCAATGATTTATGTGATTGCGGGGATTCTGATCTAAGCCTTAAGCCAGGCTCTAATGCATGTTAAAAGCTTGCTTGTTTTTTGGCAGAATGCAGTGCCACTTTGCATTAGCGGTAACCAATTAAGTTTGAACTTACAGTTGTATTTTATGTCATAAGTGAAAAGGACGGTCAGTGCATCACCTGGTGGTAAGTGATACGCCTGACCATGACAAAAGCAAGGTTGAAGGGAATTGATATCTAGACGACAAAGTAGACACTGTCTACCACCTAGTACGCTATGTATGCAAGCGTTCCTTATAATTAGTCGAAATAATTGTTATTATAACTGTCTGTCGGTATATACACGAATTGATTAGCTTCCCAGTCGTAGACTTAAATCCAGAACCTCCCACCTTTCAATGCTCAATTTTATGATAGTGTTTAGTTATTTTCAGTTTAAACTGTATTTAACGGCGTCAGCTAACTAGAATTCCACTTCATTAGCACGCAAGATCGTATGTTTTAATGCTGAAGACGTACGTTAACAGATTATTCTTTATTCCAAGGCATTAGAGTTGAAATTGATGTTGTGTCACGCGACCGCAGTCTATTCAGTAACTAAGCCTATCGAATTTCAAGTAATGTCCATTCCAGAGGAGAAAATGTTAGTGGGCTTACAATGTTTATTGAATATCGTCTTAATGCTATCTGTATTATACAGGTCTGAAGTATTTATCCTTACTGATAGATAAATGTGAAAGTTATTGTAATGGTGCACCCAGTCACTGAGAGGGAAACATCAAAGAAGACATTTCGGAGAGGCGCGTTTTAAATCATAATTTGTTTTACACATTTAACAGTATTTACAAAGACATTCAAAAGAATAGAGTTGTTAAAAATCAAATGTGATAGGTAACTAACATTAGGTTTTGTGTATTGTTTATAATCTCTAACCACAAATATTTATATATTTTTTATTTTCTTAAGTATTCTCATCATCGAGCACACTCACTGTGCATTATTTACTTTTTTTAAATATATTGCGAGAAAAACAATATCTATGTTATCAATCATAACTTATCACACGTTTGTTTTATTAGTTAAGGTCTTGCTTGCTATTGTTATATAAAAACATTATGTAATTATCAAAATTTAACCTCGGTGAGCTGTTTGTTAGTAGATTTTTACATGTCTATTTTATAACTGTTTAATATTTGGTTGGTCTATAGACTTGAAAACCCTGTTAATCTAGGTCGATACTAAAACTAGATTGGTTTTAATAAGAGTGAACTGCTGTCGGGGTGTTAGAAATACATATAATAAGCGTCCAATTTAAAAGATTTTATACCTAGATAAGTGTGGGTAATCACCAAAGTTTACATTTATTTGAACATAAAACTAACTAATCTCAGAGTTAGGAATATGACAAATTTAAAATAGTTTCCCAATTTATGCACAGTGAACGCCTAATTCTAAGTGTTATTACTTCGAAACAATATCATTTAAGCCATTTTTATAATCCAATTTTTATTACCCATTTAACTACTGCGAAGTATGTACATAATACTCGTAGGTACATCTTGATACCAATGAGTGAGAATTCTTTGGTACGTATTGAAAAAAACATGAAACCCTTTTATTTATTAATAATTAAAATAAAATTAATAAAATAAAGAGACGATTTTCAATGGCTAGCTTTCTTTGTAGGTACATATTAAAGACGTGTAAACATTGCACATAATAAATATGTATATCATTATCTTCGATGACGTTTGCCTATATACATTTTTGAAACCACTGAAATTCGGTAGAGGCTCTTTGTACTTAGCCATCCTATATTGAAGCGTGTTTCTTATAGTGCGAACTTTTTGATGGATTTTATAGGTGCCTGGGGGCCATCTTCTAAAACAGTATTATGTACTCCTATAATGTTACTATGCCTATAAGTACTATAAAAGGCGAATTAATATTATTCTAATACTGTTTTAAGAAATAGCGTCTCTGGAAACGATAACATAATAAATATTATAATACTTTTTATAATGTTTAAGTACAAAAAACAAACCGATTAAATGATTGATCGAAAGAATAACTTGTTGTTTACATAAAGTTGTTTATCTCCGTATTTTGTCAAATAAATAAAACCAAACAAATCCCTGTTACAGTATCGCATCCAACAATGGCTGCGCAACGAGGAAGTGGCGAACGGTATCAAGTTATCGATAGTAAACGCAACGGACAGAGGGCAGTGTCGCAGAATGCACCGTTGGGGCGAGTGCCTTGCGGCTTGCATACTTTCACCGCTTCCCGATGCATCGATAGGATGCATTTGGAACGGCTGACCAATAAGAGCGTAACAAAAGGAACAATCAGATAATGGGATATGTTTAAAAAGTACATTATTTTACTGCGCAACACTATATCGATCGAATATCAATTTATTGAATAGGCCATATTTTAAAAGTTCAGAATTTCTCCCTCTACTCCAAGAGAAACATAAAGCTTTAGCAAAACAATACTTAACAAGCATATTTTTAGCAACGTTTGATAGATTAAAATAAATACTTCTAAACCAATTTGAATGGACCTATACTAGTCCGAGTTACAG